>CAIGRB010114729.1:9167-25315 GCA_903798255.1 Fraxinus quadrangulata
GTCAACTGCAGTTCTATTTGTTTACTTCTTCTTTCAGTTAGTTGTTTTGTATTTCCATTTAACATATTTGGCTATATATGGAATTGAAAAGTTAATAAAATTATGAATTCAAAGAAATATATGGTTAAAATAATTATTAATTTTGATTTAAATTATTTATAATTTTTTAATTAAATTAAACACGGACTTAATGAGAGTAATTAGTACATAACGTCCGTATCTTTCTCTATTATTGTGAAAAAAATCCTTAACTTTTTTTTTTTTTTTGCATTTTCACAGTTATTTCCAATTTTCATTGATCAGGCTGTCATTTTCATTTATTTTCTCAATTACAAGTTGTGAATTGATGAATATACCCTTCTATTCAAATAAAAAGAAAAAGAAATAAATAATTGCAATTATAATCCCAAATTTAAAAAAAAATATAAACAAATCCCAAATAAATTAGTAAAATGATAATTGGAACATGATGTACATACCTTAATTAAATGTGTAATTAAATGTGAACATGTCAAAAAATAAAAGTTATGAATTTTTTTTATAATAATAGTGAAAGGTAAGAATATTATCATTTGCACATTTGAAATAAATTTTGGGATTATGATTGCAATTAGTTCTTTTTTTTTCATTTAAATAGAAATGCATATTCGTCATTTCATAACTTTTAATTGAGAAAATTGATGAAAATGATATTTTTCATAATGAAATGTGAAAATAATGATGAAAATATCAATAAATAAAAGATAAGAACGATTTCCAACTTAATAATTATATACATTTAACAACTTGCCACATTGCATAAATAAACCTTTCTGTACAAAAGAAGAACATTTTTTTTTTTTTGAAAAATGTGAAGATTTAGAAATTTATTTATCTACTCATACTTGGTAGGTAGGTGAGGCATGAAAGGAAAATGATATGAACTCCATTTTTATTGAGAATATATTTTATAATAATGATTTTTTTAAAAATGTGTGATTAAAAAATAAAAAATAAAAAAATTGAAGTTTACGTGTAAAATTATATTTTTAAAAATAAAAAAATGAGTTTAGAAAATAAAGGTAAATTCCAAAACAATATAAATAAATAATCTATTCTATTACAACAAACGTGCCTTCTTACCATGCTGGTAATATCTTAAATTATTCAACTTGTCATTATCCAATAGGTTCTCTCACCTCTCTCCCTACACTCTGTCCCCAACACAGGACGAGAATTTGAAACCTGAGTAACTTGAATTACGATATTTTGGACGTTTAGTAGGTTTGTCTATTCACTCTCATTTTCTCCTATTAATTTCTCAAGTGTTGTGTGTAGGGATTTGAACAGTTCACCTATTTATCACATTGAGTAATACGAAGCTCGATAAATTGTAATGTGAATGGACGATAAGATCCCAGAAAAGTACTCCTCCTCCGTGTTTGCGTGGGGGGTACGGGGTGGGGTGGGTTGCGTGTTTTCCTATAAATATAAGCTTCCGCCAAAAGTGCTCTTTTTCCTCTCCTCCATTTTCACACTTCCACGCCTGTTTTCTCTCCGGCGATATAGCCGGCCGACGGCTTTCTTTCCGCCGGAATATTCCTCGGATATCCCACTATCTCCTTCCTTCTCCTCTCTGACTTTTCCTTCCAATATAAGTATATCTTCAAGGTTTGCTTTCTCTCTTATTGTGTGTTTCTTTCTTTCTTGATTGTGAACTGGAGAGGATTTAGATCCAGTGTGTTTCTCACAGGTTTGAAACTTTTTTTCTGAAGCCCCTTTTAAATCTTAACTCTATCTTGAGTCTTCTACAGTTTTTTTTTCCTGCTTCATCATTTAGATCCTGTGTTTTTTCACCATTCTAGCAAATTTAAACTGGATCTTTATGTTCTTTTGTGCATATTGGGTTTTTTGTTTGGATTTGATAATGTAGTTTGTTTCTTAAGTCTCTCCAGCTCTCAAAAGTTCCATCTTTTTCCTTTTCTTGTTATTATTTTTTTTCCAGCCTTTTCTTTCCTTATTAACATTTGTTTTTCAATGTTAGGTTGGAATTTCTTGTTTATAGTTTTCAAAAAAAGTCAACTTTTGAGGTCAGTTCAATCTTGGTTATCAATCAGAGTAAAAAATATGTTTTAATTTGAAATAATCTTTTGTCATTTCTAGATTTCAATTGTGGATAAGATAAGATTATTTTGATATTGGAAGTTCAAATGATCCTTTTCTTTGGTTATGTAATTCTTGTTCTTCCCAATATGTGGACAAAGATGTGCAAATGGTACAAAAGATAAGTACCATTTCAGTTTGTTTAATTGTTCTACTTTGTTGTTGGATAACATGGTATCGATTTTGATTATCATATTCTTTACCTTTTACACTTATATTTAGATTACCGGTCTATTTATTTCGATTCTGTTGTTCCTTTATTTCTTCTAGTTATGCTGATACATGCTCTGTATGGATATCTTTTGTTTGTCTTTCTGTAACATAGAGCATTTTGGGGGTTTAAAGAAATTAGTAGCCTATACACGCACAGAGGTGTGAACGCACAAGCACACAAGAAAATATATATGCGCTGCATGCATAGTTTTTCTTCGGTATTGTATTATATTGGCGTGAAAGTGACTGCCTTTTTGTGACACAGAGGATACTTGAGTTGAAAGGTGAAAGGTGATATGGATGGTACGAAGCTTATGGCTGATGGTACAAAGGATTTTGCACTTCGAAAAGTGAGTTCCCACTGCTCAATCTCTGAAATGGATGACTATGATCTCTCAAAGCTTCTAGAGAAGCCAAGATTAAACATCGAGAGGCAGAGATCATTTGACGAGAGGTCACTTAGTGAGTTATCTATTGGTTTGGCGAGAGGGTTAGATAATTATGAGGGCTTGTACTCACCTGGACGGTCAGGTTTGGACACTCCAGCCTCATCCACTAGGAATTCTTTCGAGCCGCATCCAATGGTTGCAGATGCTTGGGAAGCCCTCCGACGGTCATTGGTGTATTTTCGGGGCCAACCTGTTGGCACAATCGCTGCTTATGATCATGCTTCTGAGGAAGTTTTAAATTATGATCAGGTAAAGCTTGTTAGAGAAAGAAACAAGTACTGTAAGTTTATTGATCTTCTGGTAATTTAGATTTGATGATTATGATTTCATACAATGGTCTGGTTTTAATTTGACGTGAACTTAAGTTTAAACTAAGTCAAAGTCAACAATTAATTTTAGCCACATATATCATGGGATCCATAACTTTTCAACCACACATTTCATGAGCTTTTATCAAAATCTACTAAAAATTTTATTTTAATCCCCCCCAAACAAGGGCTAAATAAAACAATACTGCAATTTTGTGAAAATTAATCCCAGTACTTAGAACCAAGTAAATTAGGTATTTATGATTTCGGATTTGCTGCTGAACTCGTGTTTTCCCCTTACTTTTGATGTTTTTACCATGTTAAGGTTTTTGTTCGAGATTTTGTACCAAGTGCACTGGCCTTTTTAATGAATGGTGAGCCAGACATAGTTAAGAATTTCCTGTTGAAGACGCTTCAGCTTCAAGGGTGGGAAAAAAGAATAGATAGATTCAAGCTTGGGGAAGGAGCTATGCCCGCTAGTTTCAAAGTTCTTCACGATCCTCTACGCAAGACAGATACAATAATAGCTGATTTTGGTGAAAGTGCAATAGGCAGAGTAGCTCCAGTCGATTCTGGTTTTTGGTGGATAATTCTTCTTCGAGCATATACAAAATCTACCGGAGACCTATCTTTGTCTGAAACTCCAGAATGCCAAAAGGGCATGCGACTTATTTTGTCTTTGTGCCTGTCAGAAGGATTTGACACATTTCCTACTTTGCTGTGTGCCGATGGGTGCTCAATGATTGATCGCAGAATGGTGAGGCAATTTATCGTCTTATCTTGATAACGTTTATCATGTTTAGATAACGATGACTGAAGCTTATTGAGGGAAAGATACATTAATGTGAATTCTAGGACCAATTCAGACCCATAAATATGCCAAGTCTAAATGTTTAAGACCGTATTAACAAGTAAGCAATTGCCTGATAGTGGCATTATAAACATTCCCATCAAGATAATTTGGTGTATGGCATTTAAACATATGATGTGAAGATAGTCTTGATGCTGATGTTGGGAAGGAAACTGAATATATAACATGGAAAGATATGTAAATATAGATTCAAATGGGAAGCAGATGACTTTTGACTTATATATAAACCACACAGGTTAATTAGAACCCAAAATTGTGATTATTTATCAATTACTAGCCACGATGCTACATGTTGCTTCACTGTTGTTCTTAATGTTTTAGAAGGCATTTCTGATCCTTGAGGTGAGTGAGTATTGGAATTTCTCAAGGCAATGGTGGGAAAAGCTCTTGGCCATTAAGGCACACACTTGAGTTCTGAGACTGCCTTCACATTTGCCTCAAAGACATCTTCACTCCCCATAATTGAGGTTCATGCCTTGGTTATTTGATTAAAATTAGGGATTAGGAATTAACATAAGAATATTAATTAAGAAATTTAAGAAAAGACTTCTCTTTTGTTGATATGTTGGCAGCGTAGGCTTATTTCTTTATATTTGGCTTCAAGTTGGAACTTAAATAACATTTTGCTTTAAATGCTTTACAGGTCTTGGTCCTTTATGCATTATATTCTTTGTTCTTTATGTTTTTCGATTCATTGTTCTTATTTTTCCCCATATATCTAGAACTTTTTCCATTTTTATTTACTTATACGGTACATAATTAATTTAGATACAGAAATCTAACACGAATTGTTAAGGCCATCTCATGACTTTCTTAGAATTTTTTCTGCTTGTGTGGGACTAGTTTATTGTGAATTTACTTTACAAAATTTTCCATATTTTACATGTATATTCTAATGGTTCCAGTTCAATTTTCCAGGGAATATATGGTTATCCTATTGAAATTCAAGCTCTATTCTTTATGGCATTGAGAAGTGCTTTAGTAATGCTGAAACATGATGCAGAGGGCAAAGAGTTCATTGAGAGAATAGTTAAGCGTTTGCACGCCTTGAGTTATCACATGAGAAGTTATTTTTGGATCGACTTCCAACAATTAAATGACATATATCGGTATAAAACCGAAGAATATTCACATACTGCAGTTAATAAGTTCAATGTTATTCCCGACTCAATCCCTGATTGGGTGTTTGACTTTATGCCGACTCGTGGTGGTTACTTTATCGGTAATGTTAGTCCTGCAAGGATGGATTTTAGATGGTTTGCTTTAGGTAATTGTGTCGCCATTTTGTCTTCTCTTGCCACTCCTGAGCAAGCTTCGGCTATCATGGATCTTATTGAATCACGGTGGGAAGAGCTTGTCGGAGAAATGCCTTTGAAAATAGCTTATCCGGCGATTGAAAGTCATGAATGGCGTATTGTGACTGGTTGTGATCCTAAAAATACGAGATGGAGTTACCATAACGGAGGATCTTGGCCAGGTTATATTGTCTTTCTCGATTTTCCTTTTGTTAATTAAAGTTAATATTTTAGTTCTACGTGAAAAATTAAAAATAAATCATTTCGTTGATGAAGAAATCTTATTTGTTCTAAAATCAAGGTTTTAATTTGATTGGGTACTACTTGTCAAACCACCTCATCTAAAAGTTTAAATTTTGTCTTCAGTGCATCCCTCATACATACATGGTGGATTCACTTTGTATAGAAGGCCTAACACTCAATTTCATAAATGAGTGGTGGCAAGAATTGAAGTTAGGTTCTTTGTGTCTTCAGAATGATTTTGTTTTCCTTGCATTGAATTCTTGCATGAATAGAAGTTGCTAATCCCTTTATCCTCCTCTCCTACTTTTTAATATATATTTTTCATCAAAAGTCATCTAACTCCTACATCTTGTTTTGCAACACTTGTGCATCCTAAATCCAGTGCTTTTATGGTTGCTAACGGCTGCCTGCATCAAGACTGGACGGCCACAGATTGCAAGACGAGCAATTGATCTTGCGGAGAGCCGTTTGCTCAAGGATGGCTGGCCTGAATATTATGATGGGAAACTCGGAAGATATATCGGGAAGCAAGCTCGAAAATACCAGACGTGGTCCATTGCTGGGTATCTCGTGGCAAAAATGATGTTGGAGGATCCTTCACATTTGGGGATGATCTCACTCGAAGAGGACAAACTAATGAAGCCCGTGATTAAGCGATCTTCATCGTGGACTTGCTGAACAGATCTCATAATCACAGACCATAACATGGAGCATTAGAGAAAAACAAAAGGTGTACCGCTCTTTTGTTTCGTTGAAGGAAAACACTGTTTTAGGCTATTTCTCTCATTGTGTGGTCGAAAATTTGGTTTTGTGTACATTAGCATCTGGGGAGACTAGAATCTCGTTTCTTAAAATAAGAAATAACAGTTATGTATTTGTTTTCATTTCTTGAAGATAATTTTGATTGTGTTGTTAATATTTGGGCTAAGGCACTGCAAACAGTTACTCTTAAGGAAGAGAATCCACGAAAACTAGGGGTGACAAAAGGACCGAGTAGTTCGTCGGCTCGGCTTGTCAAAGCTCAGTCCATAGATGGTTCGGACTTGTTTCTGGACGAGCCCTAGTCGAGCCGAGCTGGGGGTTCGCTCTGCTCGTCGAGCTCTCAAACGCCCCACGAGCCTAAAGTTCACGAGCCCACGAGCTCCGCTCATGGGCTCGTAAAAATTATGAAGAAAAAAGTGAAAAAAAATTCGTGGGCTCGTCGAGCTCTCAAACGCCCCCACGAGCCTAAAGTTCACGAGCCCCTGAGCTCCGCTCATGGGCTCGTAAAAATTGTGAAGAAAAAAGTGAAAAAATAATTAAAAAATTCGTGGACTCGGCTAGCTCGTGGGCTACATAAAGGGTATATACTAAATATATGTAATTGCTTAGGATCAATAGGGAATCATATAAATAGGCTTTTTGATTCAGGTTCATCTACGAAGCAGTGCAAAGGCTCAAAATACTTGCTAGGGGCATTTGTCCGATGCAAATGGCAATGCTATTGTTTTATTTCACTTTTTCATTAACGTAGGATTGGAATACTTGAAGATGACGAGTAAATCATAGTATTTTAGGCTTAGACTATATTGGAAATGAGTACGAAGAGAAACATGTGACGAATTTGCCACTTGTCTTGTCCATTTTTGTCTGTACTGAGCATGCCAACAAGGATCACTTCTTCAAAACTTAAATCAAGAAATGGTATTGGTTCCTAATAGTTTGGTAAAACTAATGAAATATTTTGTCACCACCTTTTCTTCCTAATGGTTTCGTCACTACTTTCTACAAAAGATGTAGTATGATCGGATACATAAATTATTGGACTTAGTCATTTCTTGTTTAGCACTATATATGTTTATCTTGATTTCTAAAAATTTTATTGAAAGAAAGACATAGATAGCGAGTGGGGTATGGTGCACTTTGTGTACAAATGAACACATCAACATTCATCGATTATTTTCAATAAATTTAGTCCGTAGATGAATCCTTATTGACACTTCATTCGATTCATTGGTATTGGTTTACCCTCTCTATTGTGACTTTCCTATTGCATTAGTATAAGAAACTATTCTTCCTAGAACAAAAGGATCAAAACACTTACATGCTCCATGCGTAATTTACTGGTACACGTCAGAGATACTAGGGTAGTAGTTACATAGTTCTTACAAGTTCTACTTAAGCAACAAGATTAGTACTCAATATTTGTGTACGCGTGTTTATGGGAAATTGGAATGCAATTTTTTTTATCGATAAATATGAGTTATATCGAGCAAAGTATCATGTACAAGTTACTCCAGAGAGCGGGGTTGTGTTGGGATGAAAATGCTAGTTCTCTATGCATTGTCCTGACTGAGTTCCTGCATTAAAAATGCAGATATTTACTCTCTTGTAGCTATTAGGTCCACTCTCTGCTCATTAACCAGGCCCTCAGTCCTCTCTTTCTGTGGCTCTCAATTTCCCACTTAAGATGTAACTTTCTCTTTTGGTCCCTCCTCTGACTTCTGTACTGTGTTTCCCTGTTAAAGGGGTAGTGTTGTTGGGTGGAGTGTGTCTAAGTAAGGGAAGGATTAATTTCCTGTTTATTTATTTATTTATTTTCCAATCGATTAGTAGAATGTGGCAACAAGGAGTGACAAGGAAAGAGAAGAGATGGAGTTTTCTAGTTTTTTAAATTGTGGATGTTAGTGAGATCGATAATGATGGATTTCTATTTAGAATCGACTAGATGAATCATTTTTTATTATTCCGTTTGCTTTTTATTGCTATATCCGATGATTGAATATAGCACCCGAGCGAAAAGCAAAAGAGAGATTTTTTTTTCATCTTTGACATAGCGAATTCAGTTAAACAAGATAAAGAATTTTATTAAAAAATATAAAATAGTGAACTATAACACAATTATTTGACAGATACTTCATCCATTTTCCATGTGCCTATTGCTTTAAAAGATAAGATGACATATTGTCAATTATCCAACCAGGTGGATTAAATTGAGAATTTCCCAAAAAGAAAAAGTTTGTGCGCGTGTGTCTGTGTGTGGGGGNATCTCACACTGATTCTCTAATGGTGGTACTTTTGAAGGCATTCACACCTACTTTTTCAGCTCTCAAAGTCAGCTGTCAATGTTAAGTTGTTCATAGCTCAACGGATTAGGAATATATTGAATATTTCATGTATGAGTTTTGTTCCTTATATTTTGATCTTAGAACAACTAAAATTTTGCGTGCTGTTTCCTAATATAGTGAACGCAACTCTTAGAACAACTAAAAATTTGCGTGTTGTCGACCATTAAAAATTAAGGGCCGCTAGAACTTGGTTCGACCTTACATTGACAGGGGCTATGGGCTGAGATCTCCGAGCCAAACCGAGCTTGGTGGTGGGCCATTGCCACCCTAGAAGGAAGAGGGAAAGAATAAACCCCAAAATTCACAATGTCACTTATTTAGTTGACTCCAAAGTCTTTCCATCAATAACACACACACTCTCTCCCCCCCTCTATGTATGGCCTAAACTTCATCAAAATGTTTGTAGTATCAAGAAAATTCTCTTGACAACAAAATTCTGCACTTCATGGAGTCACACACGAAAAACCAAGGCAGTAATAGTAGCTCCCAAGAACCAGCTTTTCTTCAACTGGTTTCTCACCACCAACAAAGTCAACCAGATCCCGGCCACACCTCCGTCCACCGGCACTTCACAGGCCCCGCTACTAGTAGCACCACTTCCTCCTCGTCCACAACCCCAATAACCACCACCAATAATAATGATAATAACAGCAATAAGAATGATTCCAACGCCAAGAAACCATCCAAGGATCGACATACCAAGGTGGACGGCCGAGGGCGGCGCATCCGTATGCCTGCCCTATGTGCAGCCAGAGTTTTCCAGCTGACCAAAGAACTAGGCCACAAGTCTGATGGTGAGACTATAGAATGGCTTTTGCACCAAGCTGAACCATCGATTATAGCAGCAACTGGCACAGGTACAATTCCAGCCAATTTTTCGACCCTCAACCTTTCTTTACGCAGCCGGGGCACCACCATTTCAGCTTCACTATCCAAGTCTATGCCTCTGTTTATCGGTGGCGCTACCAACATGCTTGGGTTCCACCACCAGCTCACCTCAAACAGTGGGGGTTTTGGGCAAGACCTAGATGCTGCAACCTCACATTCAGATACTAAACCTAGGAGAACCATCATGCAAGATCATGAACCGGGTTCAGATCAGAAACCCGGTTCATCTCAGCCCTCCAGCTTCATCCCGACTCCCGCCATGTGGGCGGTGGCACCAGCGAACGCCAACATAGGGAACGCCTTTTGGATGCTGCCCGTGACTGATGGAACTGCCATGGCCCCTGTGGGTGCAGGGCAGCAAGAACACCCCTTCTGGCAATACAAAACCTCCCCCACTCAGAGAATTGGTGGCTTCGAGTTTACCGGAGTTGGCGACCGGTTTAACCCCGGATCAATGGTGGTGCAACACCCATCGCCGCCGGTTCAGCAGCTGGGACTAGGTGTCTCAGATACTACAAATATGGGATTACTGGCCTCTATCAATTCATATAGTAATGGTGACTGTAGGATTGATTTGGGCATGAATTTACAGCAAAACCAGCAACAAGATAATGTCAGCGATGATGAAAATCCCAAAAATTCTTGATAAATCCACATGATAAAATCCCTATATTTTTCTTGTTGAATGACTATTGTAGAATTCTAAGTTTTTCTTTGCTAGCTGTTTTCCTAGTTTATTACTTTCTTGATGATAAGATTTTTACTTTAGTTCCATCTTTTCAATGTTCCTTTTTGCTCCCCACTTTTTTCTGTAATATTGTTTTCAGACGTGATTACAAAATTTTAAAAATGTCTTTATAGCAATTGAATTGGAATTGTTAAAAGGGATTAAAAAGATTAAACTATCAGAGAAGAATGTTACATGCATAATGATTACACAGTAAAAATCATAGATACATCACAAAATTCACGTATATGCTTACATCCTATCTTTAACATAAAAAAAAAATTGATTAAGTCGAAATTGTAGATATGTATATGTCGAAAAATCGTGGAAAATAATTATATTTGATGGCTTTTTAATAATGAAAGTTCGGTTTTTGTCGTTCTTTACACTTAAAATTCTAGCTATCTCTAATTATTAAGATGTAAATTGGGTTCAAACAATAGTGTCTGTTCTTTTCAAGACAAAAATGGGTGGATTGTAATATCGGTTTACTCTTACGGGCATATTTGTATATTTTTATAAAATTCGGTCAGAGACAAAAGTTTCAATTTTTGACCATTTTTCCAAATGGGATGTCAAATTGGACATTTTCCTCTTATTAATATTCAGTCTCTGTAGTGGGTGTTCATTTCCATTTTGGTGTGCTTAATCAAGACTTAGTTGAAGGATAAAAGGGTATAGTTGCTGACACTGTTGACTTTTGTCTAGTGAGAGTCTTCTTCTATTTGTTTTTTTATTTTTGGGTTTTTCGTATTAATTCATCAGGTCACTCACATGGTGGGCCCCACAACGTATTAAAAAAATAAAATTATACGTGAATCCCATGTGTGTGTGTGAACGTAAGGACCTATGAAACATGTTTATGCAGTGAAGCATGATTCTTTTCGTATCAACTTTTTTTATGGGATTGAGTGGAATATACGAAATTTGTGTTGTCTAAATTATTTTAACTCACTTAATTTATAGCAACATAATTTTTTAAAAATTATTTTTTTCTCAAAATTATTTTCAATCACACAATCTATAAACCACGTGACCTTTCCTCACTTTTTAACCTTACATCGTTCAAAATATCATTTTTCACTTGTAAAAATATGTCAAACAAGCTCTTAGATGATAATTTGATTGTTCGTGAATTAACAACGTAAGTTAGAACTATTATTTTATTTTAATAAAACGATTATATTTATCACTACAAGGTATCTACCATTGAACCGCAAGGGCTCATCGGTCGAACACACCATGATTGACCACGTGACAATTTAGCCTCAATATCGAACTTGACTCTGGATTTGATATTGAGATCATATACGATGTTGGATGTATCATTAGATAAAATAAGCAGCATTATTGAAGGAAAATTAGATAAAATTAGCAGCATTATTGAAGGAAAATTTTTAAAAAAAATCAGTTAAGTAGACCATTTTATAAAAACATCAACGAAATCTTATTGATCAGCATTTTCAAGCCACCATTTCAACCTGAAACTGAGCAACTAAACAGCATGACATAGCTAAGTGGTGACAAAAAATACATCAACTCCTTGAAACAATAGATTCCATGTGAAAGAATTATAGGGATACCTTGCACTCGAATTTCCTAGGACAGGACGAGCCACTAAAAGGACTAGAGGAGTTAGTTTTGGTCGATTAGGTGTGGTACAAATGGAGATAAGGAAGGGTTCTTGATATTGTCGACCAAAAAATGGAAGGCGAGTTCGATCAGAACGATTCTTGTAGTCGACCAATAGTCCTAAATTGAGATTTAAGCAAAATATAAATAGACAATGACAAGAATTTAGCACGTGCTTACGTCTGTCAAACCATTAATTTTCCATTAACAGATTATTTCTCAAATAAAGCAGCCGCGTAGAGCATTTTTTTGATACATTATTATTTCTTAATCACGAGATTACATAGTTTAGTACTGTGAGAAAGCTGATAAAATATTAACCAGCCCTTGGCCGCTTAATAACTTTTCCAGAAGAATCAACAAAAATACGAACTCGGTTCGGCTGGTAATCCATGGTTAAATAAGCATTCCGTGAAACTACCTGAATCTGAACCCCAGGCGACTCTTCCTTTATCCTTCTTTCTGCTTCCTCCACTGTCAGCCCCACAAACTCAGCACGCCCAGTTACAAGTTCGGGGAAACCATGGAAACACCAAAAACTCCTAATTGTAAGATAACCATGCTTTGATTTAATGCATAGAATTAAGACGGGGTTAAAAACACTAGTAGTAGATGAATAGCAAAGTGGGATGTTACAAATTATATCAAAGCTTAAACCAAGTCGGAAGTGCGGCCGACAAGGACGTTGGGCCCCTTGAGGTAGGGTGATTGTAGGAAAATATGATTGGTTTATAAGTGAAAGAACAACTCTCAATTGGTATGAAACCTTTTGGGAGAAAGCCCAAAACCAAAATTTGTGCAGGCTAGGTCAAAACGGACAATGTAATACCGAGTGGATTGGGATATTACAGTTTCCCAGCAGCTACTCTGCTTGAAGTAAAGAAACTTCAAGGTGAAGTAAGGCTTAAGGACTTTACAAGGAGATCACAAAACAAGAAACACCTATTCTGATCCTCCACTGCCAATTTAACAGGTAGAACTTCAGATTTTGGGTTCGCTTTGAATTTTACTATATTCTAATCAAAATAAAGAGATATACCTAATAAAGGTCACTATATTATACTGCATTTCTCAAACATAAAACAATGTGTCAATTCTCTAGTTCACCTAAAGTCTCTGCTGCATTTGTTACTCGATCAATCTTTAGGGGCAGAAGACAGCTTGACCACTAGATAGCTTCGAAGCATATGTTCTACAAACAGGTAAAAATGCAAAAGAAGTCTATAGACTATAATGACTCAAATAACAATAATCAGAAAGCGGAAGATAAAACTTGAACCAGTTTTAACATTCCAAAAACCTTACTATCTTTGTTCAGTAGGAAACGAGGAAAAAATCATCAAATTTGTTTAGAGTGAGTTTAAGTTTCAGAAACATCAGTAGAAGTGCACAAAACTTCACTGAGGCTTCTCTCAGCCGCATGGCTGGCATCGATACTATGCAAATCATAAAGAGCTCCAACATTTGCATATTTAAGGCAGCAAAAATGACACTTCAAGGTAGATTGCCCGTGGTTGAGCACTTCATCATTAATAATATATATATATATATATATAGCGGTTGTAAGAAGGCGGTTGTAAGAAGGCGACGGTTGTTTTAAAACTCCCACTCAGTACTCTTCTTAAATCATGATATCTCATTCTTTTGATAAAATAATATCCCCCAAATACATCATCAAATTCCACACAGCCGTATAAATATTATATATACACTAATTCGAGTTTATATAGGCACTGATAATGTACAGAAAGTAACTATGACCCCAAAAAGAAACTAAACATCCAGCTTGAATTCAAATTTCTTTCAAAATAAGCTCATAATACGCACGCAAAAAACTCAACAAACATTATCTTTCAGATGGTAAAAGAAAAACATTTACATGTGGAAAAACAAATTAACAAAGCGAGACAGAAAATCGACTAAACAGGTATGCGTACAAATTTCAACCAAATGTCGATTGACTGAAATAATAATGAAGAATTGGAAATAAAAAACAGACCTGATTTGAGGAGAAATGATTCAGTGACATTCAGGAACTTGGAAGCCCACGATCTCAATTCATTACTCCTCGCCATTCTCTTTAAGAGATTCTTTTTATCCATCTGCTGTGTTCATATAAGATGAAAGCAAAATTGAATCGATAAGTGAGTAGGGTTTGTTATATTTTGCTCTTGTAAGCATGTGATTAGCACGTGAGATATTTGTTGGGCTTGAAGTTCTTGGGCTGGGTTTGTAGCTGGATTTGACTGTAACCGAATCGGGCCAGGTTTGGTGATTAGGTCTCTATATGCCCAAATTAAATTCGGCAGACAAATTCATGAAACCAATTAACCAGGCGTAGCGTCTTCTTCTATTATTTTCTGTAGAAGAGCTTTTAGACAAATAATTACACCTCGGTAAAGAGCCCATGTGGCAATCAATTAGAAGCCCAGCAAAGGCCCACACTCCACTTCATCAAAACTGAAGATGATGAAGCTGCTCTTTGCCAATCGGAGCACCACATGTAAGCAGAAAAGCCACTCGAACACATGAGAGGAGCGAACCCAAAAGCGTTGAAGCAAGGCGCCGTCTGCTGCAAAACAATTAGAGGTGATCCATCGCTCCAACTGAAGCATTATGTAATTGGTCGAAACTCACGTTACTGAAGTGGAAGCCTCTTAACAATCCAGGAGAAATTACACGCTGCCTCGATCGAAGTGTCATATAGAAGGTCGAAACTCATATGACCGAAGCAGAAGTCTCCTAACCATAAAAGGAGCATTTTTCGTACCTTCTTTTCTTAACAGATCTTCTGCGAGTGATTGATGTGACCTCTATTGCACCATAAGAATGTTAATGTCAAGTATGTTAGCCTAATACATAGGTATCCAGACCTAAACCACAGGGTGGCTATCTTTCCAAAATACATTAAATGCTGCAGGTCCTAGGATGTTTCATGTGATGACCTACGACGAAGCGTTCCGACCGTTAGAATGAAGCCACGTGCTTCTTTATCCAACGTCCACCACTTCAGCCATGCTAGTATAAAAGCTCACAATTCACACCAACTCAAAGATAATGCAATTTTAACTCTCAAACATTGTAAGATTGTTTTCCCTCTCTTGATATTTACATATACTCCCGATGTTCATACACTACTATGGCTTGCTCATTAAGCTTATCCCACACTCGTACATGTATTTCTTCTTATCGACTAACTTGATCGTTGTAGTGCTCGTGGTAACCTTTCCCACCAATGAAGAAAGCCACGGTGACTAACTATTTGTCAAAGTGTGTAGAAAATGAGTTTACATGGACGCAAGTGGGCCCGGGATCTGTTGACCACATTGGAGATACATTTTCTGAGGTTAACACAAATGTCTTTGAAATAAAAAGTTAATGAGCAATTTCTTGATTTCAAAAGTCACTTTTGACTCTTCAAAAGTCGAGTGAAAGTTGCTTGAGATTTTAACGTTTACATTAACAGTCTCATAGGTTTCAAATCACATATTTGAATAGATTGAGAATTCAAAACTTCATTATAAAGGTTAGAGACCTAAAACTACACTATCTTAAAGTTTGCAGACGAGGTACCACAATTTACAATAGCCTATTTTCGACGCGATGATGAAGCATTTGATTCCACAAGACATCTTCTATTGCTTCGCCTCACATAAGAGATCTTTCATATAAGATCTTCCATTTGATTGATTGATCTTATATCTCTATAGCAAACGTCTCTCGGTTAACTTTTCAATCTACTTTTTCAAATGTCAGACCTAGACTATTGGGTGACCACTTTTCAGAATCTAAATCTAGGATTGAAGAAGTGACCCCATGACGATGATGCATCTTGTTACAGAGGTTGTTGTAGTTTTCATAGTTGCAATAGGTTTTCTTTTTTTCATCGAGATTCGGTTGGTGTTCAGTGTACCGCGGAATGAAAAATTCCCATGCCTTTCTTGGTTGAACCAACCCAACCGGCATTTCCGACAAGGCTTTCTTCATTTTTAGAGCAAGAAGCAGAACTAGAGGGATGAAATGAAAAGTGATTCTTACTTTTACATATGCAAGCAATAAAGAAAATTACAGATTAATTTACAGAACTTGGAAACAATACTGCAGTAAAATAAACATAAATTGAACAAGAACAAACTGGGGTAATAGTGCAATCGGTAAAGGGAAAAGAATTTACAAATCGATACCTGTATAAGCACAGTTTCTTTAAAACATATTCGTTCATTCACCATAAGTGCTTGAGGTTTTCGTTGAACTTCGATTTCTCAGAATACAA
>CAIGRB010114734.1:1429-15821 GCA_903798255.1 Fraxinus quadrangulata
TTTTATCAATTTCAAATTTAAGAGATTATGTTTAAAATTTCAAATCTCGGAGTTTTTCAAATTTTATTTATAAATTAATTAATTAAACATATATTTTATTAATTAAATATATTAAGGTCACAATTCCATATAATTTGATCACAAATTGTATATCATTGGTTACATATTATTAATTTGTCATAAATCACAAATTTACGTCACAAATTATTTTGCGATCACAATTCAAAAATTTTATATGTCACAATTTGTTCATCGGTCAAAAATAAAAAATTAAAATGTCACAAATTATTTTACGATTACAATTCAAAAACTATATATATCACAAGTTGTTTATGAGTCACAAATCAGAAATTTTATAAGTTACGAATTATTTTACGGTCACAATTCAAAAATTTTATAGGTCACAAACCAAAGAATTTATATGTTGCAACTTATTCATAGGTCACAAATATATCAAATTAATAATCACGTATTATTTATTGGCCACAAGTTATTTATAAGTCACAACTTATTTTATGGTCACAAAATATCAAATTAATTGATCACAAATTATATTTATGTCACAATTTATCAAATTATTGATCACAAATTAATAAATTTTTAGGTTACACAATATTTATTGATCATAATTCATCTATTTCATTGATCACATATTATTTATTGGTCACATACCAACCAATTTATTGGTCACAATCAACCAAATCATTTGTGATCACTACCAACGCTTGTGACCACCACCAAACCACCGTCGTCGTAACCACCAAAATCACATCCTGTCAACAAAACCATCGTCTTGAATTTGATAAGTTGTGACCGTCACAATCGTTGCCGCCACCAACAACAAAATAGATCCAAAATCGACAACACTCCACAACCGTCATCACCTCACAGCCATCGTCACCGCCTCCACCATACCATCGTTGTTATCACCACCACTACAACTACACATCTTCGCAGACCTAACAATACCTCACCCCCAATAGTTTCGCCACCATCACGTGACCAACCACCGCACATCATTGCCGCTGATCCAACGCCATCATCAAAACCACCTCACCAACAAAACAGATCCAAAATCGCCCAACACCCCACAACCACCATCACGTCACAGTCGTCATCGTCGCCTCTACCATCGTCACATCAAGCGGGTTGCTGCAGTGGCAACGATGGCAATTTCGATTTGAGAGTATAGAAACAATAGTGAAGAGAAAATGGAGGGGAGATGAGATAACCACCGCCGTCGCCGCCATTCATAATCCTTATGTAGTCCTATTTCCTAATTCAACTCTTAAACATCATTAGGGACCTTACATGTCCTCAACAAACCAAAATGTTCATTAACCTTGGTTCTGAGGGTCAAAGCTTAAAAAATCTGCACAGTGGTGTCAAAATTAGCAAACAAGCTGCTTTGAATTCCAGGATCCGAACCTCTGACGCGAACATCCGTGAGAATCAGGCACCAGGTCCATATTTGTAGCGATAGAACTTGTCGAAGATGTGGAGCGTAGTAACAAAGCTGATGAAGCAGAGGCTCATGACAAGGACGACAGTGGGGCTGATCATCAGTCCCAGAGCATCGTCCGTGTAAAACCTTAGCATGTTGCTGCCCGATGCTCCTTCGCCCACGTGTCTACCGTCACTACCACTGCCACGATCTCCACTTGCACCACCAACAAAAACCTCTAACAACTCCTCGCCACTAGATCCAACATCACCATCGCACCCCTACCTGCACAACCAACAAAACCCCCCAACAACACCAAAACTACCCCAAACTACCACTACCACCACCACAAATAGCATCAACACCGCCACCACACCCCCAAGCAGATTCACCATCGCCACTGTTGAAAATCACCCGCCGCTCTCAGATCTTCTTACACGGGATTACGCCGCTCGTGTCGCTGTGGTGTATGTGGTAGTCACGCTGGCACCTTAGAGAGAAGAGGGGCCCCTAGAGGGAGGAGGGAGAGAAGGGAGAGAGATGTCGAGAGAGGAGGGAAGGGAATAAAATTAGGGGTCGTTCTCTTTGGCCGTTTTGGGTCGTTTTCTGTTTTCGATTTTTCAAAACAGTGAAAACGCGTTCTCTTTCCTATTTTCGAAAACGCGTTTTTGAAAATGAAAAAAAATTTGTACACAAAACACAAAATGATAAAATTATCGTTTTGGACGTTTTCAAGCCAATCCCACGAAAAACTTGAAAACAAAGGAACAAACTTGAAAACAAGGGAGAAAAGATGAGAGAGAGAGAGAGAACACATTTTCCTTTCTTTATTTTCGAAAACAATTTTTGAAAATATAAAAAAGAACACATTTTTAATAATCTCAAAATACACCCCCAAAACACAAAACTCAAAATGAATTCAAAACTCAAAATACAAAATTGAAACACAAAGAGAACGGCCCCTTAGGGTTTGGATGGATAGGAGTGGGTATATTGTTTAATTTAGTTTTAAAATATTATTATTAATATTTAAATGTTTAATTATGTTCTGATTTTTGTAAAAATAAACTTTAAATATGACATTTGAAATGTTAACTTAAAATTTTTGATTTTATGTAATTTACACAATTTTTTATTGCCTCAGTCAAATATCAAACTGCTACCTAAATGAGCCGGGAAATTCGAAATACAAAGCCTTCAAAACACAAAAGAAGTGAACATTATAGACGCGGGAAGAGACAGTAAGAGGGGAGACCGGAGAGAGAGCGTGAGTGTCAAGATTCAAGAAACAATGAGTATGGCACAATTTAAGGGGTTTTATTTTACGCCCAGGATGAAAATCGAAGGTTATGGGAGAAGGCCACGGGATGGAAACTTTATGGAAAATATGCTAGGCTAATTGAAGAACTGAATAGGAGTGCAGATTCTGCTCCAAAGAAAGAAATTTGTGTTTTTACGGAGCTGAACAAATATGGGGAAGTCAGGTATGTGAGAGGGACTGGTTGTGGAACATGAGCTTTCAAGTGTTGATTGATACAATACGATTTGGCTAATTATAGAAATGTGCTATTTACTGTTTATATAAAAATTGATAGTGATTCCTCAAATTCTACTCGCTTTTCTGGTTTTTCTCCGATCTAACCTTTCTTCCACACTCATTTTTTTTTCTCTTGAATGCAATACATTTCTCTGTCCATATTTTCATATCGATTTTTTTGATCTCTCCTTATTCAAATTGGGTTCTGGGTTTTTCTTGTGGAAAATCATATATACGATACAGATTATGGGTACTCAGCAGACACTGATCTACAGCTTTGTGGCGAGAGGCACGGTTATATTAGCAGAGTTTACGGGATTCAAGGGGAATTTCACCGGCGTTGCCTCCCAATGCCTGCAGAAGCTGCCGACATCCAACAACAGGTTCACTTACAATTGCGATGGCCACACCTTCAATTACCTTGTGGAAAATGGATTCAGTATGCACCCTCATTTTTGGATAATTCATTTACAATTTTATTTATTTTTTGTTGGTGTGAATTTGGGCATTTTGTTTGGTTTTGATTTGATCTGTGTGGTCTATGATCATTTTGTTTGATTTGTTATTATCTTGGGCCAATTTGTGTGTATAAATATGTGTATGTGAACTTTGAGAGGTTGGTTAGACCTTAGGTTTGCTTTCCAATGGTGACCGGTTCAAGTCCCTCGGGCCATTGAGGTCAGTACTCGACTGTAAATTTCAGGGCCCGTGAGATTAGTCGAGGTGCTCGCAAGCTGGTCCGAATATCCACAGTTATCAAAAAATAAAAATAAAAATGGGTATGTTGTACATGAAAATGTGTTAATTGGGTTAGATAAAGGGAGAAGTAAATGATTTTCCTCTGATCCTATTTGATGGTAGGGAAAAGGAAAGAATTATGGATCCTGTCACTCCCTTCTTGCTTGACCGATTAAGATTTTCCCAAAACTGATCCTGCGAAAATGGTTAGAAAAGGTCATTGGAAGAAGATCTCGATGTAATCTCCTTCTCTTTTACATTCATCAATGCCATGATCTGCTCTCACGAGGTGCATCTATAAAGTTCGGAAAGGGTTTCGTTCACAATTGAAACATATATGAATCTACTATTAATGTGGAGGAACTTTGAGGGACATGATTTGCTGCCAACTCCTTTGCATATAACTTTTCAATAGCTCACTTACCTCATATGAACTCAGCAAAACACACCTAAGTGATGGTAATAGAGTTCAAAAGGATGTGGAATTATAATGCATCATTACAATTACGACAAAGATTTTAAAAAAACACATACTACTAGATTCCTTGTGATTTCTTGATGTTGTCCGTGACACTTGGGGTGTTTCGTGAAGGTTGATGGCAATAGAATGGAGGGACAAGGTTGTGCAGTAGTCTGTGCCTACGATACCTGGGCACATCAACAAGGCAGGATTTATTACGGGCTTTGGATGGATTTTTTACCCCCCCTCTTACTGCTCATTGCTTGCCACATTTGTCATTTTTAGCTGCCAGAACCTATTCTTTTGTGAATTGTTTTTCCCCCTGCAATGTGTGATGTAGTTAGATTTGAATCTGCTCAAGTAGCTGCTTTATACTGTAACTTTCCCAGCTAATCTACATGGAATATAAACTATATTTATTGATAACCAAACATGCGCAGGAATTGGCTTTCTCTTCCCCTAATTTCACCTTAATCCATTTTCTCAAGAAACACGTCATGCTTTATTTTGTAGCCTATTGCGTTGTTGCCGTCGAGTCAGCTGGTAGGCAAATTTCAATTGCCTTTCTAGAGCGTGTTAAGGATGATTTTAACAAGAGATATGGAGGAGGGAAAGCCACAACTGCAGGTGCCAATAGCCTGATAAAGGAATTTGGGTAATTGCTTTTTCACATTTTACATATTGCTTTCCATTTTGTGTGGGCTTTGTCGGACACCCTGTTGCTATGTTAGGCCAAAATTGGAAGAGCATATGCAGTGCTGTGCTGATCACCCTGAAGAAATTAGCAAACTTGATAAAGTCAAGGCTCAGGTCTCTGAAGTAAAGGGTGTCATGACGGAAAACATCGAGAAGGTACAGAAGTTTTCCACGTTCCCCCGGTATTTGAAAATTTTGCTATTCCACATCGTGCTAATTTTGTCCCTCTTATATTTAGGTTCTCGACCGAGGTGAGAAGATTGAGCTGCTTGTCGATAAATCTGATAACCTCCGACCACAGGTTAGTCCAAGGAGGCCATATTCAAATGGCATATAATCCATTCCTTCGAGCTTGTCAAGATCTTATTAACTTAATTGATGCATGAATTATGTGTTCGTTCTGAAATTTGATTTAAGATTTTTGTGTGTTTTGACGGGTTTCCAGGCGCAGGATTTTAGGAAACAGGGGACCAAGATTAGGCGAAAAATGTGGTTCGAGTATATGAAGATTAAATTGACTGAGTTTGGTATCATTGTAGCTTTGGTTCTCATCATCATTCTGTCTGTTTGTCCTGACTTCAAGTGTGTGTAGGAGAACTCAATTAGGATTGAGTTTTCTAGGATGATCTATTTCGCTTTGTTTTACGGGGATAGAGAAGGCTCAGGTTTGTCGATTTTTTCCACAATTTTGAAGTTTCCTTCCTCCATTTCCCTTTCGATCAAGAGCTTTCATACTTGCTGGCTTTGTGATTTTGAATCTAATGTATGGATTATTTAGTGAATGATGCATCCCCTTCATATTGTAAGCCCGTTTCTTCTGATATCCTATTAGATTCTATATATTTGTGTTTCAACACGAAGATTATATGATTTGCTTGTTTCTAGGAGTGAGTTTTGTGGGTGAAAATTTCTATTTCTTTGAATTGATTTGAGCCGTGAAGAAATTGAATCAGACAAAACTAGTATTAGTTGGTTCGATACTTTTTCAAAATCTGTCCTAGTCGGATTGCATAAAAATCTAACTATTTTAAATTTGTGGGTTCAATACTTCTGCAGAACCGATCCAAGTTGGACCTCGTAAAACTCTACATACACGTTGTTGCTTGGATGATGCTTGCGTAATTTTTGAAGACCATCTCTTCAAATTAACAATGGAAATGCATGTGAGACAACAAATACTTCTTTCTTACTTAAAAAGAGGTGCAATACTTGAAAATTCACTATTATGTCATAAAATGGCTAGTTTTCTTATCCTTTTTAGATACAATATGTTTAAAAAACACATCTAAGTCACACGAAACAATTAGGGCACGTTCTCTCTACCATTTTCAAGTCGTTTTTGTTTTCGATTTTCCAAAACAATGAAAATATGTTCTTTTCTTATTTTCGAGAACGTGTTTTTTAAAACAAGTTAAAAATTTACACAAAAAACTCAAAACGACAAATTCGTTTTGGATGTTTTCAGTTATAATCAAGTCAAAATTTTCAAATTGCGTTTTGAGTGTTTTCAAAATAATTTTTCAAAATGTCAAAAAGAACACATTTTCAACAATTTCAAAATGAACACTCAAAATACAAAATTCAAAATGAATTCAAAATTTAAAAAACAAAACTAAAATACAAAGAGAACAGCCCCTTACTATTTATCTTAAAAGGGAGAGCTAAAAGTTTATGCCCCTAGTTAGTAGAAATTAAAATTAAAATTTTAATTTAAATCAAAATTAGCAATTAATTTTAACCGCACATTTTATGAGATCCACGATATTTCAACTATATATTTCATCAATTTTTATTAAAATCTATCAGAAAACTAATTTTAATTCCCACAAAAAAGGGACTATATATCAAAAGAAACGTTTCCAAATATTTATGAACCATGAGGACACATTTCAAAATGCAATGATCAAAAAAGAAATTTATTTTGTATACCATATTATAGACTGTTACGACACTTTGACCTCATTTTGGGGTACTATTTTTCGATTTGTGTTGAATGAGTTATATACTTTAATTTTATATGGATTAATTATTATATTTTAAGTTTGCATCAATTTAAGCCAAGCTACTATTTAAGTTGTTTTTAAGAATTAGGTTACTTGTACAATCCTTGTTAACAATAGTGGAGATTACATTCTTCCATACTTTTCAAGATCCTTTCCTACTTTTTATGATTCATAGTTTAAAATCAGATTTGAAGTTTTAATTTTAAAAAATAAGATATTTTTAATTAGATACAATACAATTATATATAATTGTATTGTATCTAATTAAAAATATCTTATTTTTTAAAATTAAAACTTCAAATCTGANTCTCTCTACTCCACTCCCTCTGGTGGCTCAGTCGACAACAAGTAGAAGGCTGCTCCGGCTCTGGCGGTCAGTCACCTCGCAGCGGCAGCAGCAACGCGACGAGCAGCGGTGCGCCTCTCCTCTCTTCTCCCTCCTCCTCTTCTCGCTACAGCAGCACTGCTCCTCTCTTCTCCCTCATCCTCTTCTCGCGACAAGCTGCAGCAGCACCTCTCTTCTCTTCTCCCTCCTCACCTTCTTGCGACGATTGTGTGCAGTCCCTCTCCCCTCTCCTCCCCTTCTCATGTTTTGTTGTGGGTGTGGCCGTATGGTGTAAATGGATCTGGATCTACGGTGGTGGTGGATATGTCGTGGGCGTGGTGGTGGTTTGTGTGGTGGTGGTAGTCCGTGTTGTGGTGGTGGTGGTCTATGTGTACGTCCAGATCTGAGTGGCGCTGCATTTTTATTTTTATTTTTTTTGTTGTGGGTGGTGGTGGAGGCGCTGTTGGTGTTGATGGCACCGCGTGATGTGGGGTTGAGGGATGGTGGAGTATGGGTTAGGCTGTGTTGGCAGCGACGACGACGATGGTTGTGGTGAGTTGCTGGCTGTGTTGGCGACGTTGGTGATAGTGGTTGTGGTGAGTTGCCGGTTATGGTAGCGACGACGGAGTAGGGTTAGGGTATGTGAGATGGTGGTTGTGGTGAGGTGGTGCTGTACAATCTTTGTGACCAATAAATTGGTTAATTGTGACCATAAAATACATCGTGACTTGCCAAATTTGTGATTTGTGACTGAAAAATAATACGTGACCTATTATTTTAATAAGTTGTGACCTATAAAATATGTGATTTGTGATAAAAAAATAATGCGTGACCAATAAATTTGAGAATGTCACAGATCACTGGTCACATGTTTGAGTTCACAAGTGACCGTGAAAAAAATTCGTGCCCTAAAAATTATATAATCTGTGACTGTGAAAAAATCTGTGACCAACTAATTTGAAAATTTGTAATCGTGTGACTTATAAATTTTGATTCGTGCCCAACTAATTTTGAAATCTGTGACCAATGAATTAATTGTGACTAACAAAATTTTTGAACGGCGACCTACAAAATTGTGAATCCGTGACCTGTTGTATAAATTTGTGACTTTAAAAGTATGGCGTTGTTGTTGTCGGAATAGTCGTCGGAGTCGGAACAATTGCCGGAATAAAGCAGCGGCGAAACGGTCTCCGGAATAGTCACCGAAATCGGAGCAGTCGTTGGAACGGTCGTCGAAATGGTCACCGGAGCAGTCACCGAAAAAGAGTAGTGACCGGAATAGTCTCCGGAGCGGTAGGGGTGGTGGAGGTGGGAGTGAGTTAATTATATTATATTAGAATTAAATATTTAATAATAAATTAATTTAATAATTTATTATTTCATAAATAAAAATTTAAAAAAAATCTGATTTTTGAAATTTGAAAATTGATTTCTTAATTTTGAAATAGAGGATACTTAATCTCTTAGAAATAAATTTTCCCCTAACAATATTGGTGACAATATTATACTGACAGCATCACGTTCATCTATTTTAAAAATTATTTTTTACATCAAAAACTCAAATTTTGACAACACATGGTTATCGACCATGTTTGTACAACTTGTTTTATTGTATTTTTAATTTCGCACGTCTAATTTCTAATATGAATTTGTTAGTTGTATATGCTTCTAACTCATAAGTTGTCTAAATTGGATACATAATTAAAATATAAGGATCCAACTGATAGAAAATTAAACTATAGTTACTCAATTGACAGTATAATGAACAACAATAGCCGTTTCTGTAATATAACAATTCAAAAGATCAGGGACCTAGGTTGAAAATAACTTAAAATTGTGATCCCGGTTTAATTTTGTCTCCCAAGTCGCGCTACATTTAACCCCCCTAGTCCCCTACAGAGCCTGAGGCCATAGCCGGAGTAACTTCTCAGTTCTCGCTTTCGCCGCCTCCCTTCCTCCCGCTCCCTCACTCTCTGGTTTCGCTACTCGGTACGTTTCTTCCTATTTGTTCATTGTTATTTTTATTATTAAATTACTCTTTCTTATTCATTGATACTGATCCAATTTTTAGAAAATTAAACCCTTTCTTCGTCATTGATATAGAACTGAATTTCTATTTCAGTTACACAGACTTTTGTATGTTCGTTTTGTTATTGTTAATTTTTCTTTTGTCGCTTAATTAAGTACGTGACTAGTGGGTTCTAGTTGGATGTTTCAAATATGTGTAATTTCACCCTACCCATTTTGTCAAATGTCAATTCTTTTATCTTTTAGTTGAATTCTGAAAGCCGAATTCAGTCTTCTAAGAAAGGTACTATGTAAAAATATGTAGGCAATATTGTTCCCTTTTTACATTCATACTCTCTATTTCTTTTTGGGCAGTTCTTCGTGGCTGACTCTTTATTGTTATTTAAGAAGTTAAAGTTGAAATGGCGGAGCTGAGCTCTGTATCTAGTCCGACTCCAACTGCTCCTTCACAAGATGCATCTGAACCAAAACAAAATTGTGCTACTGCTTATGGTGTTGTGCAACCTTCCTTCTCCTACTTGAATGGGAACAATCCACCTTCTGGAATTTCACAGCAGTCATCGGCTAGTCGGGTAAGTAATCACTAAAATAAGAAAATATTGTATTTTAATTAAATATACAAAGGGTTCATTGTGTTAATCAGAATTACAATCTCTGGTCTGTCCACAAGTGATGCTCGTCTTTTTCGCATTCTAGAGAGTTTCTCTTGTGGTCAGCAGTTATCTCCTACCAGCGTAGGCTGCATATACTCTCAACTGAACACATTTTTGCAATGTATGTTTATTAAGAAACCCATTAAGTAAAAACCTTCTCATTATGTTCTATTAAGCTGCTTCAGCAACGAATCTGATGCTTATATGAGAAGTCCTTTTATGTGGGGGAGGATAGTCTGTAGCCTCAATTGGATCGGTGCTCTCCAGTCTCCAATGTCCTCTTGATTTGATCTCAAGATACATTTCATGAAATTGACCTAACTTGGCTAAAGATATGGGTCGACAGGTCATAATTATTATGGAAAACATGCATGGCCCAATGATCTCTTATATATTTTCCAGTAGTAATTAGGTGTTATTGCATGTAACTTAGGCTCAGCAGTTCTAGAACCATCAATGATTGATGAACTGGCAGATTTGTGGAAATTACTGGAATGGTTTCTCTTTCTGGTATCTCAAATACTTTGTACAGTGGCCAATAAATCATTGGGCACTAAACCTTCAGTAGTTATCACATATTTGTTTACGAGGAGACACATGCTAGGAAACATGTTTAAGAGGGAATTATCACTTAGCTAGTTGATAATCTTAATTGTTGGGGTGGGACATCTTTAGTACAAAAAATACCATGATCTTAGATTAAATTATAATCTTGTTTT
Organism: Fraxinus quadrangulata; assembly: GCA_903798255.1. Classification (NCBI taxonomy): domain Eukaryota; kingdom Viridiplantae; phylum Streptophyta; class Magnoliopsida; order Lamiales; family Oleaceae; genus Fraxinus; species Fraxinus quadrangulata. Next base: position 12,033 of record CAIGRB010114734.1, read on the forward strand.
CTATGATGGATTCTGGTTTATCATTTGTTACACTGAAAATATCCTTTCCACCTTTTAAAAGTTCCTTGTCGATATCTAATAGCACTCTCTTACCCACCGTTTTGTAATTCCAGTATTTCCTCTGTTCCTATTGTTCTTAGGGTGTTAAGCCCGTGACTGAAGTAGATTGTGATTTCAGTTTTAATGAGATGTTACTGGGGATTTTAACTTGATTAATCATAAGAAATTTGACGTGACAGTGTTTTGAGAAATCCTCTCGTACATCATTAGGTGTCCTAGGAAGTTTATGATAATTATCATTGTTCATGGCAGGCTGTTGAGCAAGGTCACTCTCCAGTCGGAAAGAATGCTTCATCTTCTACACCATCCACACAGTCAGCATTCTTGCTTCCTCCTGCTCCTTCACACACCTCACAACCTGGTTCATCTGTACCAGGAACAGTTGCACAAGTCATGACCCCTCCAGCCCCTCGCCCTGTTGGTGTTCCTCATGGAAGCTCCTCACATTCTGCAAACTTCTCTTTCAATGGGAATCAGCAGCTGATGCAGAACAACCTATCAATGAAAACTGTATGTATTTTGTTTCAGTTTCTTCTTCTTAGATACACTGTCATGTATAAATTCTAGCCACTGAATGTGGATGTAGGCATATAGCTCCCACTTTATACTGTATGCAAGATAGTTGGAATTGCTGTTGAGCTTATAGGCTTTGTTCTGGCTGTAGCATGTAAGAGCTAACACTACTCAAGAGACTGGAGCAATTGCTTCTGCACAGCTTTCCACACAGTCTGCCTCTCAGCCTGCTCTTACAAATCCAAATCCTTCGGTAACTGTGTTTGCAGCTAATAGTTTTAGCAGCACGGCTGCTCAAATGCACCCTGCACCATCATTTCAGGTGCCTCCAGGAGTGCCTAGAACTCCTTTAACTCCTGGCTCTCCTGGAATTTCTTCCTTTGTACATTCATCTTCAAATATAACTGCTGCCCTGTCATCTGCAGATTCTCCTGCAACCCCAAGATCCTTCATGTATACTGCTCCTGTTATCTCTAATTTCCCAGTTCAGCAGCAGACATTTAGTCCCTATCCTACTCCATTTCAAGCAGCTCCTCCAGGACCGTGGTTGCAGTCCCCACAGATCAGTGGTGTTGCTAGACCACCATTTTCACCATACCCTACTGTTATTCCTGGTCCGTTTCCCATGCCTACTCGTTCTATGCTGCCAATTTCTGTTTCATTTCCCAATACCCAACCTCCTGGAGTTACTCCAGCAGTATCTTCAGTTGGCAACTCTGCATCTTTAGTGGCTTCTGGTGACCAGTCAACCGATGGGTCAGCGCAGGAAGAGTTACCTCCTGGAATTGGTATGTCTAGACTTCTTGTTGAGGTTAATGCATTTAATTATTCATTTGGATCAATCTATAAATGATTTGTAAATGGTCGAACTTTTTCAACCATACATTCCAATGGACCCACCATTTTTAACTACATTTTCATTATCAATTAGTTAAAAGTTTATAAATCATTATATTGTATTTTGGTTTTTAAACATTGCCTGTATGTTATACAGATAGTAGTAAACACGTCAATAATGTCGCGATCATGGATGAAGCTTCTGTCAGAGAACAACTGGATGCCTGGACAGCACACCGGACTGAAAGTGGAGTTGTATACTATTATAATTCTCTGTCAGGAGTATCTACCTATGAGAAACCTTCAGGCTTTAAATATGAGGTACTGCAACCATTTATGTTGTCTCTGAATATCAGAGGTACATTTGAATCTTTTTGAGGATCTTTTTCATCGCTGGAGTTATCTTATCAATCAATATTTGGTTAGCTTCAGAAAGAAAACATCAATAGTTGTAAGAATTATTTTTGCATTTCATTTCAATGTTTTGCTGCATCTGCATAGCTTCTACTCTCTCTTTAGCCAACCAGTATAGCTTACAGACTTATTTGACTTGTCAAAAATTATGGCGCGAAGACTCTAATTAGGAAACTCTGAACTAATTACAAGGCTGCAAGTAACTGTAAATACCCTACTCAAGACTCTTGAATCACAACTATAAGAATGTTACTACATCGAAATGCCATTGACACATAGAACTTACATAAAAGCTGATGAGCGTCGACTTAAAAAAATCATAGCGAGGAATCTATAAATCACCATACACACTTTCTGCTTCAATAAAGATCTTCTTGCTCATTGAAGGACACACGGGCCTCTATTATGCTTCCACAAGCAGACATTATTTCAGGCAATTAATTCATTCGCTTCACTAAAAATGCTTTGCATGGATGAGTGCACTATGTATTCTTTAAAGATGCCCTTTTTAGCTTTAACAAGGTAACTGAGTGTTCACCCTAGAGATAACTTTGTCTGACCCAGCTTCTCTAATATTCTCCAAAAGTTGATCTGCTTCTTCCGTGGTCTTCTCCATAGGCTCTTTCACCAGTTATACACCTCTAGGTACAGAAGCAAGTTTTTAACTTTATTTCCATCTTATTTGCCAGACTTTCATGCTCATGTTGTGACTCAAGTCTAATGATAAGATATTTTCTATTTATGGCTGATAAGCTTAAAATTGGGTAAAAAAGGAGAAGAACTTTTGATGCTCCCCGGTGATATGTCTTGAAAATGATTTCTGTCATCTTCGGTTGTTACAATTATATAAAATAATTTTTTACCTTCTCTAAACATAGTCCTTGAGACCCTGAATTCCATAACTGTTGGTCAACCCCTTCACAAGATTCATTTCTCTTTGCCTCATTTTAATTAAGTATTCTTTAAATCTGAAGAAATATTTGCATCTTTTATGGAAAAATCATTTTAACTATAGCCACAATATTTTTATTTTTTACATAATAGCTGATAAATCATAAATATATGCATACGCATGCTTTACAAGTTTTACGGTATCTTTGATAAGCAATGCTTAGTTTTTATGTTGGAGACATCTAGAATGCCCATTTACAACTGTAAACGATCCCAGATGTGGTCACATGATCCAATCACATTTCAAATGACCGCTCACTTTGTTGTGTCTATATGAAATGGAGCCGACGAAGGAGTTCAGTGGTCAAGGGGTCAAAAATTTACTTGGGGATCTTGAAATAAAATCCTGTTTCACCACCTCAATGGCTCTGCTTGCTTTTTCCTAAAGGAAAAAGTATCCATGGGGTGTTGATTGCACTATTTATGGATATTCCATAGCAGCTGAATGTACTGAAATGCTGATTAATTATTGTTTCCACTTATTCTTAAAAATGATCATGGACAATCCTTAATATGAAGAAATTGAAGAACCTTAGTGGCTTGTTTGGTAAGGTAGATGATACAACACTTGAGAATGATGAAAGAGAAAAAGAATTACCAAACATGCTCAAAAGGAATTCCTTTGGGTAACTATACCATTTGATTGCTGTGTTTGTCACTATTTTCTTGTCTATTGTGCATGTCTTTAATTGAACTTGTATTATTGGTGCCTAAATTGGTAAATTCTTATTTTATCTTTTGCTTATAAGTGCAGCTTGATAAGGAAGCCTTGCAGCCAACTCCTATCTCATCGTAAGTTCTCTACAGTTGTTGTAACATTCTGTTTTGTGCCTTTGGATCATGTTTAGATATACTTGATATAATATTTATTTTCTAGCTTGGATATTCACTTCCTTCCAATTGTGTTGTGTATGCCCTCTTGTATGAAATTTACTTTAATACATCAGTCCAAATTCTAAATTGTCTAAAGTATACAGCTAATGGGTTTAGTAGAGATATAGACTGAAGATGTGA
>CAIGRB010114735.1:5221-17999 GCA_903798255.1 Fraxinus quadrangulata
ATGAAATTGGAGAGATTTATGTAAAAGATTATGCATTAATAAGCTATTGTAAAAGTGTTCTGAAATTTCTTCTTTATCTTTAGTATTGCTTTGCTCTTTGTTGACATTCATGTCATTTCATGTAAACAATTCCAAAAGATTAATTTTCCACAAATTTTGGGTTTGATGCAGGCCTTTGTCTTCTTCCGTCGGCTGACGCCTCGGTGGAACGGCTGATAGATATTCAGTAAGGACCTATATGTCAGACAAGTTAAATATGGTTGGAAAAAATATATTCTTTCCCTACTTCATGTTTGTGTTGGTGCTAAGTTTATAGCACAATTCCCTCAAAAATTGATAGGTTTCCTTCATTCCGTTATTTCTTTACGTTAATAATTTCTGTGTGTTAGTTCTATATCAAAGTAAATCCCAAAATGCTTAAATAAAACTTGCAGAAAATTAAAGAATCAAAATAAGAATTTTTCACCCGCTAATGGATCTGGATGTTCACATTTTTTAAAATGTTACTCACCGGTTGATATTTACAAGGTAGAATAGGCTCTGATACAAGAAATTGAATCAAGAAAACGTTCAAAGAAATCCTCAATTTTCTTCAACTTCTCTCTAGCCTCACAAAATTTACAAACCAGTGTTCACCACAATAAACGTAAACTCTCCCGTTAGCCTAAACTAAGTATATATCAAAATCTAAATATTTTGCACAGAAGAATCACAAGAAAATTGAGAGAAAACAAGAGATAGAAAACCAAGAGTTGCGCACAATAATGCGTAAACTCATGGTTAAGGCCCTTATAAAGGGAATAATCCTTTATAAACGAGGACAAGGGAGGGATTTTTAGATTCTTTTTCGATGTAGCTTTTTAAAGAATCCTGTTAGGTTTCAGTTGATTTATGTAATTGGCAAATTCTGTGGACAAAAGAATTTAATTGTACAGATTGTTAAAGTTCAAGGAGTAACGTGCAATTCGATCAAAAGTCAGTTAGTAGGTCTAGGGTTTCGAGTTTGGAACAAGGAGAGAAACGGTATGGATTTTCGTTGGACTGTCGCCAAGGGTTGGCTTGAGCTACAAAAGCAGAAATATCGTCACTAGACTGTCGCCTCTCCTTCGCTCAAGTAACATGCTGTCGTTGGGCCCTCGCTCGAGCGACAGTGCTGTCCAAAAAAATTTTATTTCGCTATTTCAAGGCTTTTTACCCGACCCATTCGTCTCCTGACCTACATATAAATATCAGAACTCATGTGCACGGTTTTCCAAGGATAACAATTGACAGAAACAATTTAGAGAGTGAATCTATCACATCATATCATTCAATCTTCAATTCTTGTGAGAGTTTAGATGAGAAAAACATCAAGAACATAATCCAAATACCAAACCACAACTTCCTACATATCTTTCAGAGGTGCTGAAGATCGAGGAATACGACCGGAGTTCCAATCTTTGAAGAACTAGTCGTTCTTCGTGATCTACAGTAGATAGGCGATTCTATCAAGGTAGGGGCTGCTGCAGGATAGCGAAATTTCAGGAGAGCGCTGGTTATTGCAGCTGCAATTGGTGCAGTGGAGTACAGAATTTAAGAGAGTTGTAGAATTACAGTCAAGAGATCAGATAGTACGTGTCGTCGTCTAGTCGGTAGACTGTAAGTCTTGAATCGTTTATAGTGGATTGACTAGTAAAGCGCCCGAAATTTTGTCCCAATTAGAAAAATTATGAGTTGAACATTAGAGAAACGAGAGATTAATTCCTCCATGTCATTCTTAGAGTTCAACCTTCATATTGAATACATCATTGCATTAAAAAACATCAAGCTCACATTAACTAAACACCAAACCACTTACTTCCATAACATCTATCAAAATTCTGAAGATCAAGGAAGGTAACCGGAGTTTCTAGTTGTTGGAGAACGATGAGTTCTCATTAATCCACAGGAGATAAAGAATTCAGAAGGCCAGGAGTTGGTACAGGAGTACGCAATTTAGGAACGCTTTGGTAATTATAGTCTAGAGGTCAGAAAGTACTAGAGTTAGTCAAGTCGACAGTACTTTAAGTTAATCCGTTTATAGTGGATTGTTATGTCTTGGGCCCTGAGTTTTTTACTCAGTTATTGGTTTTCTCCTTCATCAAATTTCAAGTGTTATTTATTTTTTTTAGTATTTTATTATCTGCGATAATTCAACATAGGATAATAGTGCATGTGAATTCATCCGGATTAATTAATAAATGTGACTTGTTGCATGTATTAATTGGTAAGTTTAAATTCCGCATAAACACATATTCACCTCCCTCTAAATATTAGTTGGGTCGAACTTCGTTATTTCTAGTGGTATCAGAGCTACATTTCGATTCATGACCCATATTTAATCTAGATAAGTCAGTATCTTTCCGTACCTCCAATTTTTACAGAAGCAATTATGCATATTGGAATGTTAGAATGAGAGCATTTCTTAACTCTCTATATGAGCGGATTTGGGTTAGTGTACAAGATGGTTGGACCTCCCCTTTTTCTACTGTTTCAGGTGTAGTTACCTTCACAGACATATCTCTTTGGACCAATGATGAACTACCTGAGTGCAACTGGAGTAGTAAAGGGTTTTATGCCCTGTTTATGGCAATGTGTGCTAAAGAGTTTAAGAGTGTCGATGTGTGAAACTGCAAAAGAAGTTTAAAATATTTTAGAGACCACACATGAGGGAATCAAAATCGTTAAGAACTCCAAGTTACAATTGTTAACCACTATGTTTGAAGAAATTAGAATGAAGGACGATGAATCATTAGATGAATTCTATGCGAAGGTGAATGATATGGTGAACTCTAGTTTTAATCTAAGTGAAAAATCTCTGAGTCTACAATTTTTCGAAAAATCCTTAGATCCTTACTTGAGAGGTTTAGGCCCAAGATTATTGCAATTGAAGAGAGCAAGGATTTATATACAATTAAGATAGAGGAACTTGTAAGATCCTTTCAAACTTATGAACTCAACATATTTCAACCTAAGAAGAACAAGTCTTCAGCCTTGAACACTATTAGGGAAGAAAAGTATGATTCATCTGATTTGGAATCACTTAATAATGAGGAAATAACCTATTTTGTTAAGAATTTTCAAAAATTGTTCAAAATAAGAAAAAGACTAAAGAGAAACAAAGAGGTGATTCCAGTGAGTTTAGAAAGAGATCTAAATTTGTGAGATATTATAGTGTCAAGGGTTTGGCCATTATAGAAGTAAGAGCCCTAATGGTAATGGAAATCAAGGTAAAGCTATGAATGCAACTCTCACTGATGACGAGTTTAGCTCTAATAATCAAAGTAAGATATCTACACTTGAGGTGAGTGGAAAATTTATGGCCTTCATTGCTAGGATTAAAAGTGAATATAATAAGGACAAAGAGACGGTTGAGGAAGTAGATAGCGGTGAGCAAATTGAGGAAGATTCTGAAGATGATGATGAGATTCGTTAGACTTATCAAAAGTTATTTGATGAGAGTATTAAGATAAAAAAGGTCAATAAAGTCGTATTGAAAAAAGTTAATGAGCTTGAGATAAAGAAACATAAATCATAGTTGAACTTCAGGATTTTACCAAAAATCTGGGTGAGTTGACTGTTGAGAATGAAAAATTAGAAATTCAGATTAAGAACCTTCTGAATGAACTTAAAAGTGTTTATATCCAAAATTGATTGGATTTAAGGCATAACACTTACAAAATGTATAATTGACTAATGGTAAGAATTATTAAGTAAATATAGTATTTTATAATTTTAAATGTTTGATATATATTATTTTTATTATTAAATGATTAAAATAATATTAAAAATAAGAAGAAAAAAATTACGCCTAAACCTCACTTAGGCTCGCTTAAACACATGAAGTTTGAAATTTCACCTCAAAGCCTTACATTTTTTAGAATACTGCCCTATCTATAGAAATATATTTCTCTTCTCTCTATTGATTTCCTTTCTCTCAAAATATCACAATTCTTCAAAATCAATTAGGAGTCATTGTGGATAATTCAACGGAATCAATGGACGTCGTTATGCGTAGCGTCAATCGACTACTAAGGCATGGACATGGTTTTGAGATTCATTGGTTGAGATTCATCCGACGAAATATAAAGTCATTCATTGTTTTAATACTTTTAACTTTCATTTTTCATCTTCTTTTTGGGGAAACTCTAAAAGTAAAAAAGGGTACAGAAGTGTGAGGGTGTTGTATTTTTTATTAGGATAAGTTACGTGATCTCTAAAGATTTCCTTTCAAGTTAGGTTTAGAAATTTAGGAGAGAGGAATTTCAAAACATTCTAAGATTGTTGGTTGTATTTTGCTATCTGAAAACCTCTTGTACTTAGTATTTGGGTGAACATGCCAAGTGTTATTGAAATTACTACGAGTAGGAAACAACCTAAAAATGTCTTTGTGCACTTGTTACATCTCATGTCATATATACTAGTTCACACGTTATTGAGCATAGATCACACATCGATATTCACAGGTCACATATCTAATAGAACAAGTAACAAATCATTGATTTATGTTTAAAGTCGCATATTACTGTTCACAAGTCACATGTCATATTGTATAGGTCACAGATCAATATCAATGTCACAAATGAAAATTAATTGGTCACAAATCAAATATTTCACGTCTTTGTGCACTCATAACATATCATAAATTCAAATTCACATGCCACAGTTCATGTGTTACAAGTTACAGGTACACAATAGCGGATCCAGCATCCGATGAGCCCCCGCGGCCGCCCGTGCTGGATCCCCCAGGAACAATTTTTTTTTGACAATAGATAACAATTTTAGGTTATATATTTGGTGATTCATTTTATTTTCAAAGATTGCTCGTAGTGCATTTGGTTAGAGGTTATATATACAAATTGGAGGTCCAAGCATCGAATCCATTTCAAAATAATTTAAGTTTTCTAGTTCTACAATTTTTAACAAAACTAATGCAATAGAGAGGATTTGAACCTAAGCTCTTCCTCTGATTTATAGGAAATCTGACGACTATATCATTTGGTGAATACTATCCATATATATAATAAGATTATATATGTTTAGTTTTAGCAAAATAATTATTATATTTATTTTTTATATTTTATTACGACTGACGGTCCACGATCGCTCGTGCTCACTCAAAATTCTAGACCGACCACTGCAAGTACCAGTTCACAAGTTACTGGTCATTGACAATTGGTTACAAATCAATGTCCACATTCTGACGCCAATTAATTGTCCAAATTGAAGTTCAATTAGATAATCCGTCAATTCTCGTCGATGTTTTTCTAAATTAAAAATTCAAACAAGTCGCTACCCTTGAGATGTTGTACTCATAGATCTCGAATTGAGCACCTTTATCTAGATCTGTACTACCACTGTGGTGTAAGAGGGGATGGCCATGGGTGGATATCGACGATTATGCTAGTCTGTAGAGAGAGATTGAAGAGATTAGAAAGAAATAGGAGTGAGTTGAGATTTATGATTGATGTGTATTAGATATATAATATATTATTTTATATATAATATTTATTAATTATCACCCGAGTTTTGAATTTTTAAATATTTTCTCTTAAAAATGAATTGAGGTATAGTTAAGTTAAGACCTGAGTTATGTATTATTTCCCTTATGAAATCCCTATGAAAGAGTCCATGCCTTGGCTCATCCATGGATTGCGATCCATAAGCAAATGTTCAATTCGGACTATTGAGACCCAATTTTTTATATTAAGGTTACAAAACTAAAATGATATATTGGTAACTATAAATTTAAATAGAATTTCCTATTTATCTACATATTAAGATCTTGTTTCGTGATAAAATTAAATAAACAATTGTCATATTTTTATGCAGAGTTAATTTCATTGAAGTTTGTGAAAAAATTTCAATATACCTTTAAAATAATTTTTCACTAATATAGTTACTAATGCTACACCACTTGTTCTTAAATAATTATTTTGAGTGACAAAATTTATTAATATTACAACATTGTGGGGTTCCAGTGCAAATAAATAAATAAATAAATAAAGCTGCAAAATGCAAAGAAAGTTTAATCCAGATATAATTAAATTTTACTTTATATAATGAAAATATTGCTGAAACTAGATTAGTCAATGATATACATGTGAGATCCATGAAAAATGTTGTTAATATTTATTGTTTGATTTTGATTTAGATTAAAATCAGGTTTTAATCCGACCCAAATAGGCTCAAAATCTTATTCTCTAATTACTGTACTCCATATTTTCATCAAACTAATAATATGTTTATTGAAATTCATTAAAATCTTACATTTGATGCTAGTCGATTTTGCTGATACTTGATCGATTAGCAATGTTTTGCAAAATGAAGAGATTGGGCACCTCAATGCAATTTCTCCTACAGTTTGAGAATCGGTCGATAGTCCTTATGTATATAAAGAGACTACAAAAAATATTTAAGCAGACAATATAGTAGATATCATAATATACTGTTTTACCTTAAAGTAGGCTCCCTTTATATAGACTTTGAAATAGGTTATCGTGTCAATGAAGTGATTATGCACACATCGGACATGTGTCTTAGGGATTACTATGATATCCAATTGAGGTACTTATATCCAGAATCACCTATTTCAATCAATCTTGCTACACATAGATTCTAATTGACATTCTACTTTATATTGTATAATGTGTGGCACACAATTTTACTATTGATTTCTCCCATACTTCAAATAATCGATGATCTCGATTTTTCCACCTATTATAATGTCATCTGATAAGTGTATTTTTGTAAACTTATTTAATATCTAAATAAGTTTAAATATTAATTAAATGAGCGAATTAATGCTTTTGTAGGTCATAAACCCAAATGAAAAAAGAACAAGGTAAAAAGGAAAGAAAAGAGGATCATAGTGTACAAAAACATGAATATAAGGACGAAAGTGCACAAGTTAGAAAGTTGGAGGACCTTGGGTTGCAAATTTTGGAAGGCAAAATTGATATAAAGATCAAATTTTGAGGACAAGATTGTACATGATCAAATTTAAGGGACCTGCATGCAAATTATGGATGACTAAGAAAGAAAAAAGAAAGAAAAAAAAAGCCCATGCTCACGCGTGGGCAATTTTGCCTATTTCGCTTAAATTTTGGGACTTCTTCTGCAATTTCACTTGAGACGGCTTTTGGCTCTTTAAATACCACTTTTTGCTCAATTATAGGGAAAGATTGATAGGAGAACACTTCAAGGGGAGCTTCTTCTTCCTTATTTTTTTTTCTTTTCTTTTTTTTCTCTCTCTTCTCATTTTTTTTTCATTTTCTTTTCTTTTCCTTTTCAATTCCTTGGTATTTTGGGATTACAAATCAAGAGCACAAGGAGAATACATATAAGAATTTGAAGAAATATTTGGAGAAGTCAAAGCTAAGTTTCAAACAAGGGTTTTATCTATAACTTTGTATTTTCTCAATTATTTTGCCATATTTGTAATGTATTGTTATCAATATTCTCTTTTTTATCATTTGTATAACAAGTGCTAATTATTTATGTTGGGATTTATGGTTGAAATTTAACCAAACTTTAATTAATGTTAATATTTGCCTTTTAATATTAAAATGCTTATTTTCATGTGTATTTATTGTTATGTTGAATGTTTTTCATTTATTTGACAATTAAATGATTGAGTTTAGTGATTTGTATATCGTTCCAAAGAAGATTATACATTTTAGACCAAATAATAAATACTCAAGGTTTGTGTAGGGGATAGAGATATACTTCTAACCCTAGGTGATCCATTAAGTTATTTTCACAAATATTTAATGCGGTTATTTGATTTTAATCAACATAGAGATATAGTAGGTTAACCAATCAATCCGAGTTAATTTCGCTTGAGATAGGTAATTAACTAAATTTGAAAAATCGGGTCTAATATAGTAAATGAGTAATTTATTAATTGGCATGTGGAGAAATTAATTATGTGATGATTGTGCGAAATCATGAATCCCAACCACGTTTTTCCTCCAAAATTTCCAAGTGTTTATATTTTCTTATTTCATAGTTTTTTAGTTAATTTTCCTTTATTTCCAAAATCAAATTTTATTGTGTATTTGTTTTTATTGTTAAAATTAAATTGATTAAAGTCGGTGTAATTGAAAGTAAACATTACTCGAGGGATCAACAGCCCGGACTCAAAAAAGTCAACTTTATTAATTAAACGCGACCCGTGCACTTGCGGTATATAATTTTAGCGAACAAGTTTTTGACGTCGTTGCCGGGGACTATTTTTACATTTATTACCACTTTAATTACTTTTAATTTTAACAATTTTTTAATTTAGTTACTTGTTTGTTTTTACTTTTTTTATATTTGGCCAACCCCGTATTTTTAATTTATCTTGTATTGGTATTCTCTCTTTTTATTTTTTAGCTATAGTTGCATTATTCCAATTTTGATAAAGTAACAAAATGTTTGCAATGCCTAATCTCTATATTGACTATGGAAATATGCTTGAAGGTCCAAGATGTGAAATTTGTCAAGCGATGCATTGGACAGAACAATGCTTGTATTCGTGCACCGATACCTCAATGTCGAAACTTCTTTGGAATGTCAAAACTTCTTTGGTTTAGACAATATTTGAAATGTTGAAAACAAGCACTGGACAATTTCGATGATAGTTACATGCTCGCAGAAGATTACATACCGACGATTGGGACGAGGACATCAAACTTTCGGGAGATAGTCCTCCATTTTTGAATGAGAGGTACTTGCAATGTATTACCATGAAATTGCCGAGTTGGATGTAGATGACATGCTTGTGGGAGATTACGAATATTGGGATGGATTTCAAAAGTGGGGGTATAATGCACTCGACGAAATTAATAGGAAAAGCTTGCTAGTGAAGTTTGATTGTGGACCACTCATTCAACTCGATGAGAGTTCAACCATTGAAGATCGGATACTTAAGTTTCTAATGCTACGGAACCAACTTTCCCAATCAATTCAAATTAATGTGTAGGAACCTGCCCCCGGTTAGTACTAACTGGTTTACTTGATTAATTGCTTGTCGGATATAGCGGGAACAATTCAATCTATATGATAACTTATCCGCAATAAAAACAGCCTAAAATGAGTGAAAATTTAATCACAACTGAGCAAAATGAGGATGTGGCAATCAATGAGGAGAAAATCAACTTACACTCTTCTGACTTAGTTGAATGCCAATATATTGATTTTGATGAAGAAGTAGAAATCTTCATAATTGAATTTGAATCAATGAAGAGTGGAACAACGCCAAACGAAAAAAAATGGGCAAGACATCCAAAGCCTTCTTTAGATGCCCATGAGTCAAATGCCAAAGTCGAGATAAAGACTATAAAAAAGCGCTTATTGGGAGGCAACCCAATTTTCTAACTTTTAATCTTTTTATTTACTTTTATGCATTTTCATGTTTATTTGATTATCTATCATTTTTTGTGGGTAGTTTTTGAAGTCCCACATATCTATGGTTCCTCACAAGTTTGGGGGTAGATTGGTGTACAAGGAGGTCACTTGCCCAAGTTCATTAAAAGCATCATAAGTCTAAGTAGAGTATTGGTACCTCTTTACCAAATGTCCGATTGGGGAAGTTTCGTTTCCCTCTTTTTTATTTTATCTTGTTCTTTTACACATTGAGGACAATGTGTGATTTAAGTTTGAGGTGATTGTGCTTAAATTGGTAATATTATGTTGATATGTTAGATGGTCTTGCCGGCTTAGGATGTTTTGATGTTTAAAATTGTTTTTGATTTATGAGTTATGATCAAATATGCTATTTGTGCCTAAGTTTTTAAAAAATTGCTTGTCCATGTGATTTCCCAAGTTACATTGAACACAATGGTCACATTTAATTGTAATCTAGATGTAAAATGTTTTGATTGATGGATATATTTTTTTGAATTGGTAAGAACTAGGTTGTGAGTTGTGTTAAATTTTTTTATCAATTTTACATTATCTTCTCTTTCACTTAACCATATTGTGAGATAAGTTTGAGAGTGGTAGAGCCGGTGAAGGATATTATCTAGAAGTGTGTTGATTCCATGCATGTTGAAAAAAGAAAAAAATAGGAAAACAAAAAATTGCGGGAGTGTCTTTTGTCAAGTATAAGCTAGGTAATGACCATATGCTAGGGATCTAAGCCCGATTAGATTTGTTGTACTTAAAAGAATGATTTTGCACTTGTTGAATCTTAGGCCTCACTTCGTAGCCTTTTTTACTTGAGTTATTAAGTCCGTTGGGGTATCTTGAATTGATTACACAATTTTACACTTATTGATTTTATGCAAACTATCTATTATGTTGATCTTTATCATGTGTTGCTTGATTGTGTTGTAGATAATCTTGCTCGAGATGAGCAAGAACTTAAGTTTGAAGGTATTTGATAAGTGTATTTTTGTACACTTATTTAATATCTAAATAAGCTTAAATATTAATTAAATAAGCGAATTTCTGTTCACGATTGTGTAATTATTGTTTTTGTAGGTCATAAACTCAAATGAAAAAAGAACGAGGTAAAAAGGAAAGAAAATGGGATCAAAAGTGTATTAAAACATGAAGATAAGGACCAAAGTACATAAGTTAGAAAGTTGGAGGACCTTGGGTTGCAAATTTTGGATGGCAAAATTGATATAAAGATCAAATTTTGAGGACCAGATTGTACATGATCAAAGTTGAGGGACCTGCGTGCAAATTATGGATGACTAAGAAAGATAAAAGAAAGAAAAAAAAAAGCCCGTGCTCACGCATAGGCTTAATTTGGTGCTCGCGTGGGAATGGTGTTTTCATTTACCTAGACCAAAATCTTTACACTACGAGCGCGCGCCAAGAATGCCCGTGCATGCGCGCCACCTTCCGACTGGGCAATTTTGCATATTTCGCGTAAATTTTGGGACTTCTTCTGCAATTTCACATGAGACGGTTTTTGGCCCTTTAAATACTATTTTTTGTTCAATTTTAGGGAAATATTGATAGGAGAACACTTCAAGGGAAGCTTCTTCTTCCTTATTTTTTCTTTTCTTTTTTTCTTTCTCTCCTCATTTTTTTTTTCATTTTCTTTTCTTTTCCTTTTCAATTCCTTGGTATTTTGGGGTTACAAATCAAGAACACAAGGAGAATACATCTAAGAATTTGAAGAAATATTTGGGGAAGACAAAGCTAAGCTTCAAACAAGGGTTTTATCTATAAATTTGTATTTTCTCAATTATTTTTTCATGTTTGTAATGTATTATTATCAATATTCTCCTTTTTATCATTTGTATAACATGGGCTAATTATTTATGTTGGGATTTATGGTTGAAATTTAACCCAACTTTAACTAATTTTAATATTCGCCTTTTAATTTGAAAATACTTATTTTCATGTGTATTTATTATTGTGTTGAATACTTTTCATTTATTTGACAATTAAATGATTGAGTTTAGTGATTTGTATATCGCTCGAGAGAAGATTATACATTTTAGATCAAATAGTAAATACTCAAGTTTTGTGCAGGGGATAGAGATATACTTCTAACTCTAGGTGATGCATTGAGTTATTTTCACAAATATTTAATGTAATTGTTTGGTTTTAATCAATATAGAGATATAGTAGGTTAAACAATCAATTATGGTTAATTTCTCTCGAGAGGAATAATTAACTAAATTTGAAAAATCCCTCCAAAATTCCCAAGTGTTTATGTTTTCTTATTTCGTTGTTTTTTAGTTAATTTTCCTTAATTTCCAAAATCAAATTTTATTGTGTGTTTGTTTTTATTGTTAAAATTAAATTGATTAAAGTTGGTGAAATTGAAAGTAAACATTTCTCGAGGGATCGACAACCCGGACTCAAAAAATCCACTTTATTATTTGAACAATATCCGTACACTTACGGTATATAATTTTAGCGAACATCATCCAAGGAGTAGGGAAATAATGTACAAGAAGCATAATTGCGATTTCAATAGTACTTTCAGGCAGTAGGTAGATATTAGGAGGGTAACATTTTATGTAAATGGAGTGCAATGAAATTTGAACCACTTGTGAAGAGGCATAGTTACTAAGTAGCATCTTTTGCATGTAACTTGTCTTAATGTATTTAAATTGTAGCAGTAAAACAGTTGTTGGTCTGATTAATGGACTAAAAACCTGATTTTTTCCTTTAAAAATACTCTATAATGCACAAGATACTGATCTAACTAAATCAATATAAGAACATAATGAAGTTAAGGGCTATAGCAATAAAAGTAGCATATTAGCTCAAACTTGATATCAGAAATAGAAATGAGGAAAGAAAAATGAGGGATAGAACAATCCCCAAAATCTTGGGCTTGTACTCAGGCGCCACAACCAGAATAAAATTAAAATGGTATATAGTTATCAGAAAAGGGGAACCAAGCTTAAGAATTCAATTACATTGCCATCAAGAAAATTTATAAAATAAAATCAGGGATACAGTGAAAGTCCAAGGCAACTGAGCAACAGCAGGAGGGGACAATGATCCATCTTTGTCCTTCTCCTCCTGAACTGAAGCATCATCTAAATTCTTCATGCAATTCTCAAGATTAGCTTGATGCACTTACAATCCTGTTTGCCTGTCAATCAGAGCAGTAAAACCTAATTGGAAAAACCTTTACAACTTTGATTCATTTCCTTAAAGAACATAGAAATTTCGTCACCTTGATAGGTTGAATATGAAGAAACTACATTCGAGCAGTTGAAAAGCTAATCCAGTTGTCCCCTTCCACAGCTTCAGTGGCAGGTGGTGATGCGCGATAAAATAAGCCCCTTTTTGAAGT
>CAIGRB010114807.1:0-12226 GCA_903798255.1 Fraxinus quadrangulata
ACGATTTAAGTCTTTGAATGCTTAAGAAGATATATTCATGAAAAACTCAACAAACAAATTTTGTTAGAAATACAAGTATTATGTTTGTTATAATCAAAACAAGTGGAGCTATAAATCATAGGTCAACAAAGAGGCCGTCAAGGAAAACAATTCTAAAGGATCAACGTAGTGAGACTCAAGACCACAATAGATCAAAAGATAGGACACACCCACAAGCTATAAAAAACAATAAGAAGGTTTAGCTTTCAAAATATCTTAAATTTTTTAGTACAAGTACGCCAGTTGGTATCCATTTTCTGCCTTTTCATACATTTTTACAAATTTTACATTTATAATTTTTTGGGACATTGAATTCATTGTAGAAAATCTTCTCAAAATTACAGAGTATTTTGATTTCATCCATCTTGATTACAGATCTTGTTTTGCTGGTTACCAAGATAAAATTTGAAGAATAATTTATCTTGATCTTTGATTCATTGTTAAATGCCAAGAATATTAACATTGAAAACAATGAGATTATTATGACTATAAAATCAGACGACGAAGGATTACAATTCAACGAACCTTCACAAATCTCCTCATTTTGTTCATTATCATCATTATTGTTATGGGGTTCAACTTCCATAATTAATGATGTATATAAACATAATGTAAAATAAATTCTTTTATAACTTTGTTATATTCTTCTAGGACTTTAATCTTTCTTTCTTCTTAGCTTTTAAAGCTAACTTATGAATTCCTACAATCATTGAATAAATGTAGTCTTCTTCATAAAATTGTAAGATTTCGTATTCGATTGCAATTCTTATAATCTTAGTATGACACGTTTCACAATCAATTTTTATTTTTCTTAATATTTAAAATTCGTAGTCTTGTATTTTCTTCTACAATAATTTCTTCTAAAACCCTCTTGCTCTTGCAAACATTTTTTGTACCATGTTTGTGGGCTTGGAATACTCATTTATTCTTGAGAACATTGAGCTTGATTATGCTCTTTTGTATTGTATCCAATAGTCTTGCTATTGTCAATATTTTTCGTTGGGTTTGAAATACCCTTATGTTCTTGCGAATATTGAGCTTGAGTATGCTCTTTTGTATTAATTTCAATAGTTTCACTATTGTCATCATTGAGTGTCTTTCTCAAAACTGTATTTTTCTCGCCATCGGTCTTGCTGATTTTGATTCCTTTTGTTAGGGGTTTTTTCGAGGTTTTAATCTCCCCATTTTTTTCAGAAGTTGAAGCTGATTTTTGAAGTCTTACTAACTTCTTTTTCAGCATTTGGATTTTTTGTTGTCTAATTGAGATTTCCATTTCTTTTGTCTGAATCTGTAATTCCAGATCTTCAATTTGGTCTTTAATGTCACTCATTCTTGACTATGGATACAATTTTGTCTAACTCATTGTCTTCAAAGGCAAGTAGAAATTTGTAAAAATGTATGAAAAGGCAGACAATGGATACCAACTGGCATACTTGTACTAAAAAAAATTAAGATCTTTGCAAATTTAAACCTTCTTACTGTTTTTATAGCTTGTGGGTGTTTCCTATCTTTTGATCTATTGTGGTCTTGAGCCTCACTATGTTGGTCACTTATTATCTTAGAGGCTGCCAATATGTAGTTAATGGACAAGTTTGATACTAAATACTAGCCATTAGATTCTCATATAACATATGAGATTCTCAATATTATTTTCTCCCCATTTCACTTTTTGGGCTCGTAAAATCTGCTAATGGAAGGTGTGCAAACTCAACATATCTCGAGAATAACTATTAAGTATGTGTGGCCATCCTTAATTACCCTTTTTCTAGGAACTTGATGGAGCTAGGAGATATTATTTTTCTATAGTATTTACATTACTTTTGTCTCGAAATTAGTGGGGGCGTTGGAAATTGAAGGAGAAAAATTGAAAAAGACGTGGGACTTGGGAGATTGCGATAGATCTAAATTGTGCATGTGTACAAATATAAGCCAAATTAGCCGACAAGACCCAATCTTTATATAATAAATTAAGGCAACAACGAAATTTAAAAGAATACAAATTCCCAGACTTTAGTCCAGGGGTGACCCCCTTCCAAATTATCATCTCTTATTTTCTCATCCTATTACTCTTCACTTATTTCAAACTAAAAATATATTTTACCTTTTTTGACCCTATATATTTGAAACAAGTCCAACTTTTTCTTCTAGACTCGAAAAAAGCTGTAATATGCAATAGCGATTTAACCATCTCAATAGAACAACTAAAAAAAATGGAGTAGCGAACAAAAAATTATATGATTGGATGTCTTTAAAAATGTTAATCATCAGAATTTTCTTTGTAGGTATTATGATTGAGTTGGATGAAATGAAAGAAAAAAAGATTCATATAATCGAATCATTAAGAATAAATTTAGCTTCTTTTTATTTTCTAGAAACTTTTTCTAGTTATATTTGAATTCAAAATTTAATACATATATTTCATGTATTATGGTTATTGCGATCATTACATTGATTCTTAGTTATTTAATACATATAATTAGGGCTTATTTGGATTTACAAAGAGATATTGTGAATTGACTTAATTAATTAAGATCAAAATGTGAAACGAATAGGAACCAAACAGTTCGGCTTGAAAAGGTTGTTACTTGAGGCGGTGCATGGGAACTATAAATAGGACGTTAAAGATCATAAAATGGGAACTAGAAAACAATCCATTTCCTGTCCAAATTCTAGAAGTAAAAGATAGAATGAATTCCCAAATTCCTGCATCGGCTGCCCCATTAATTTCCACCACAAATGCTCGGCGCTCGGTCACATATCATCCTTCAGTTTGGGTGGACTATTTCCTTGCATATAATTCTCATCTCACGGTACAATTACACTTTTTTTTTTTCCTATTCCATTTAATACCTTTTTCTTGTTTTGAGTTTTTATTTATGCATATTGCAAGATTATCACATTAATGTGGTAGAGGGTTCTTAAGCAGGATGCGTCGACCCAAGAAGAGAAAGAACATCAAAGACTGAAAGAAGAAGTAAAGAATCTGCTAGAGGTAGTGCCAGATGATACATTTCATAAACTAGACATCATCGATGCAATCCAACGTCTTGGAGTTGGTCACTATTTTGAAACCGAAATTGAAAAATCTCTAAGATATATATACGACACTTACAATGAAAGTTGCGGCAAACAAGAAAGCAATCTTCATATCACTGCTCTTCGATTTCGGTTACTAAGACAACAAGGATATTGTGTCTCGTGTGGTAAGTAAAAATCAAAACACCAAAAAGGGGCTCCTAATTTGTTACATGCCACAAACATAAAAAAAAAGTCACGTGAAAACTTTTTGTACCTAAAAGTTAAGCATGCACCTCCTACATCTTTTTAAGGGTACATTTCATGTTTGTCGGGCTGAAGCAGATGTTTTCAACAAATTCAAGGATCGCCAAGGAAAATTTGATGAATCTTTGATTAGCAATTTACAAGGCTTGTTAAGTTTGTATGAGGCTGCACAATTCAGAGTATTTGGTGAGGAAACTCTCGAGGAAGCATTGAAGTTTACTATCACCCAACTCGATTCCGTAGTCCTCGGTGTGAGTAATTCTGTGACTAAACAAGTTAGGGAAGCTTTGGAATTTCCAATTCATAAGACTATGACGAGGCTGGGAGCAAGAAAGTTTTTATCTATGTATCAAGAAGATGAATCACATAACGATAAGCTGCTGGATTTTGCAAAATTAGATTTCAACTTATTGCAAAAGATGTATCAGAAGGAGCTATACGACGTTACAAGGTTAGCCTTTTTTTCTCGACACATCAGTAGAGTGAATTATACCATTTTCTCTTAGTTTTCACTAATGTCAAGCAACAGGTCTTATCAATTTAATATTGAATATAAATGCTAGTAATCAATTTAATATTGAATATAAATGCTAGTAACATTTTTGAGATCTTACTTCTTAAAATAAATTTTACGTAGGTGGTGGAAGGAGTTAGAGTTTGAAAATAAATTACCTTTCGCAAGAGATAGATTGGTGGAATGCTACTTTTGGGCATTGGGAGTATACTTTGAGCCCCAATATTCTCATGATAGGAAAATGCTAGCCAAACTAATCGCCATGGTTTCTGTCATTGATGACATCTATGACATTTATGGGACTCTAGATGAACTCACTCTTCTCATGGATGCAATTGAAAGGTAAATTATTTCAGTGCTTTTTTTAATATTTCATAGCGTACTTACTAATTTATTAAACAAAATAAGGATTCATCTAAACTTTAATTTGATATGGGATATCTTTATGAGCAGATGGGATCTTAGTCTCGTCGATCAGCTACCACCATACATGAAATATTATTACAAAGCTCTTTTAGATGTTTATGTCGAGATTGAGGAAGTGTTGGGAAAGACTGGGAAATCACACCTTGTTCACTACGTGATAGAAGAGGTAATTATAGACAGACTCGTTGTGTTTGCTATATATCAAATGTATATATTCCTAAATCAATGTTTCAAATTTCAGAAGAAAAGACTGGTGAGAACATATCTTCAAGAGGCGAAATGGGAGTACAGTGGATATATTCCGAACCTGGAAGAATATATGAAAGTGGGAAAGCCATCTAGCACTTATTTATTGTTTATTTCAGTTTCTTTGACAGCCATTGGAGAGTTAGTGAGCAAGGAAGCCTTCGAGTGGGTAGCAAGTGATCCATTAATCCTACAAGGTTTAGAAGAAATCGGTAGACTGATGAACGACTTGGTAGGATTTGGGGTAAGAAGTTCATATTTTTGTCTCCTGTAATGGTCCTTACAAACATATCACATATCCAATAGTCGATTTAACAGTGGCCTAATTTTTTGTTTTTGCTTCTACTGTTTGCAGTTTGAGCAGAAAATATCAGCAGTTGGATGTTACATGAATCAAAATAATGGTGTCTCAAAAGAGGAGGCTTTTGCAGAAATTCAAAAACAAGTTACGAATGCATGGAAAGTCATCAACCTGGAATGTCTTCGTCCAACTGCTGTGCCAATGGCTTTCCTCAAGCGAGTTATTGTCAATCTTGCACGTGTCTCACATACTATGTACAAAGACACAGATGAATATACCCATTCAGCAGACAAATTAAAAGATAACATAACTTTGTTATTGATTCAACCTGTGGCAATACCATGATCAATGTGTAATGGTTGTAATAATTGAAAAATACGGATGGCCATGGGTCTCTATCCGAAATTATTATATGAAAATCGGCAAATATTATTTGTTGCGGTAGTTTTTCTAGTAAAGAAGTTGAATGGTTGAGGACATTAATAATATAAATTTTTCTTTTTTTCTATGAATGAGGCAATTCTTAAATTTCAGTGATCCCTTATGGACCTTTCGTAAAGTTCAGTGATAATTTGGGTTATTATCCCTTCTTTTGTTAGTATATTTTAAATTGTTTTACATGAGACTTGTTTATGCCTTTTTTAAAACTTGGAACTCTAGCACAATTATTTCATTTGTTTTCATATTCTTTTTTTCTTTTCTAAATATTCATATAAAGATGTTAATAAATTCGTCATTTTATAATGCTTTAATGGAGAAAATAGATGGCAAAAAACTTTTTGTGCAAAGAAAGGTTGATTTGAGGGTCCAAATGTCAAAATTAAAACGATGGGACGATTTATGCAATAAATACAAACGATAGGGATAGCGACATATTGTCCAAAAAAATTTTATTTCACGATTTAAAGGCTTTTTACCCGACCAATTTGTTTTCTAACCTACCTATACGTGTCAAAACACATCTGAACGTGAGAAATTAATTTTGATCATTGAGAGAGCTTTATCTGTGAGAGAATTCATATATTCCCATTAATTTCCTAACCTACCTATTTATATCAAAACTCTTATGAACTTGAAAATTTAGTTTGATAATTGAGAGAGATTCATGTATTAGAGAATTCATATATTTTATCTTTCAACCTTTATGTTGTGAAGAACAAGGTATTCTTCATTGATCTACAGGAGATATACGATTTCACAAAGTTAGGAGTGCAGCAGGGTAGCGGATTCAACGGAAAACTTCAGCAACAGCAGCTAAGGATTGGTACAGAGGAGTACGGGATTCAGGGAGAACTGTAAGGAGTGCAGTTGGAAGATCAGATAGTACGGGTCATCTAGTCTCATAGACTGTAAGTTGTTAAATCCATTTATAGTGGATTGATTGACAAAGTGTCCGGAGTTTCTCAGTTAGGTTTCTCCGTAATGATCCTGGTGTTAATTTACTACTTTCACGTTGTTTATTGATTGATCATACAAACTGAGATATTCAAATTTAGGAATAAAATGACTTGTATGATTAAGCATCTAGAGAAGAACTTGTTGATGTTTAATTCTTTAGTAATTTTAAATTCCACATTATACACATATTTACCCCTCTCTAGGTGTTGTTAAGGTCGAACTACGCATTTTTCAATTGGTATCAGAGTCTTAAATCGATTCCTAACCCTTAGTATATTATTCTAGATGAGTCGTCATTGTCCGTGCCTCCGTTCTTCGACGGAAGCAATTATGCTTACTTGAAAGTCCGAATTACAGTTTTCCTTAAAGCGTTGGATGAACGTATTTGGATTAGCGTTCAAAATGAGTGGGCTCTGCCTACAACAACTGTCCACTGAGATATATCACTGTGGACTAAAACTAATATGGATGAGTGTAATTGGAATAGTAAGAGCCTTCATGCCCTATTCATAGTTGTGTCTGCTGAGGAGTTTACACGAGTGTCGATGTGTGAAACTACTAAAAACATTTGAGATATATTAGAAATCACACACGAGGGTACCAAAATAGTTAAAAACTCTAAACTGCATATGTTGACTACTAAATTTGAAGATATTAGAATGAAGGATGATGAATCGTTTGATGAATTCTATGCAAACTGAATGATATAGTTAACTCTAGCTTTTACTTAGGTGAGAAGGTCCCCGAGTCTAAAATAGAAAGAAAAGTCCTAAGATCACTGCTCGAGAGGTTTCGACCTAAGGTTACTGCGATAGAAGAAAGTAAGGACTTGGATTTTGTTAAGATTGAAGGACTCGTATGATCACTTCAAATGTATGAACTCACTGTCTCACAACCTAAAAGGGTTAAATTCATCGCCATAAACACTGTTAGAGAAGATAAGAGTGAGTCCACTGATACTAAGACCCTTAGGGACTGTGAGATTACTTATTTCGTTAAAAAATTCAGAAGTTGGTGAGGAATATGAGAAAGCCTTAGGAGCTAAATAGTGGTCCCTAGTAAACTCTGTAGAGATAGACGTGAGAAAAACACCTCTAGGACTCCAGGTTTGAAATCTCAATCTATTCAATGCCATGAGTGCAATGGGTATAGTCACATTAGGAGTGAATGTCTAAATTTGAAGAGGGGTTCGGGTAAAGAACATCGTAAAGCTTTAGCCGTGACCATGAGTGATGAGGAGTCAGATTCTAGTTCTCAGAATGAGACATCTGATGGTGAGAATGATCAAAAATTCATGGCCTTCACCTCAATTGCTACAATCGAATCTGATCGTGAGATTGAGAAAGTTGAAAGGAAAGATGAGCGTGAACAGTTTGAAGAAGAGTCTGATGATGAGACCGACATTCACGAGTCTTATCATGAATTGTTTGAGGAGAATCTCAAAATTAAGAAGGTCAACAAAGCCATTTTGAAAAGGTGAATGAGCTTGAACTTGAACGTGAAAAACTGTTTAAGTGGCCTTCAGGACTCGACTAGAAAATTGAGTGAGTTGAAACTGGTAAATGAAAACTTGGAAATTAAAGTTAAATCATTAACTACTGATCTTGATAAATCTAATGCTCAACTTCAATTGTTTATGAGTGGCTCGTAGAAGCTGGACAATCTGCTTAGGATGAACAAGCCTACTGGAAATAGGCATGGTCTGGGTTATATCGATAACCATGATGCTACTGCTAGTACATCAAGGACTACGTTCGCTCCTGCCACTAACAAAGCTCGTGAGATTGCTTATCCGAAAACCAAAGATAAGCATACTATAGGATCGAGACCTACCAGACAGCGTAGGGTCAGTCGTCCTACATTTCAGCATCAACCACCGAGCAGGTTTGAACCTAGGTTCATTCCCACTTGCCACCACTGTGGTGCTTTGGGACACAAGATCTAGGTGTCGTAACCATGTGACTAGAAGTAAGAATCAGGATTTCACTATAAAGATTAACGTTCTTGCAATCAAGTTAGCCACTTAACTGAGATGATGACTCGGTTAACTCAATTAACTTCCACTTCTAAGAGAGTCTGGGTTAGGATGAGCGACCTAGAAGGTCGTGAAAATGGTCGTGCTCTTCACGGTAAGGGCATTCATTTTTCACCTTGATTTGGGATTTAGGTGTACGCATGTACAGTTCATTATATCCATTCTTTCATCCATGCATCATATTCATCTTTATGGTATTTCTTGTTGTTTCTATTTTTAATGCATTTATTTGTTTTAAGTATTGATTTCAAAAACAAAAAACGGGGAAATTACAAAGATATTTTTTTGGCAAACGACACATCGTGATAATTTTAAATGTGACGTGTGACCAAGTAAGCATTTATCTGTTCTACACTATTATTTTCATTGCTTGGTTCGGTTTAATGTGGAGTATTGCGTACATGTGTCGTTATGTAATCATTTACACTTCACACACTATGATCTTGTGAGTGAGTCTAGACCACGTATGTGGGATTTGGGACGGCTGTCGTGTGTTAGTAAGATGACTTCGAATGTGAATTGATATTTAGATAACCTTAGCTCGTTATAGTCTCCCTGCGTTGTTGCGTCGTTAAAGAAAAAGTGTATGCCTATTTAGTTCATCTTATACTTTTGTTCGGAGCCTATTTGATTTAAGTAATTAAGCTTGAGGGGTTTTCCATAACTTAGGTGCCTATGGTCATCTGACTTGGGTTAACCAGCCTAAAGCTCATTATAGGGGTCAATTTAATCGCTTAATGAACAAGAGTATGCACATAAGATGTTATTTATGAGAAAAAATTTTAAAAATTTTATATGCTCATATTCATGGAGAGAAAAAAAAAAGCTTTTTGTTTTGTTGAGCTTGTTTTCAGGTCCTAAAATTTCATTTGGGTTTGACTTTCATCAGTAGGAATCATACTTACTTAACCCTGATGTTAGCATATCATTTCTTACAAATTTAAGGTTTGTACTCATTTTCACTAGAAAATACTGACACTTTACATGCAAAAGTCATCTATACACTTTACTCCATCTTGACCTAAATTGAGTATGTGGGAAAGTCTTTTTGTTAATGCTCGACTTGTGATTACATACATGATTTTAATTATCGATATGTCATGAGCTTAATTTGCTTAATTTTCGTGTTATTTAAAAAAATGAAATGATGATATTTTTCTTAATTTTTAAATTTTTGGTGATATTTCTATCATTTGATGTGTCGCCAGCTTATCGTTGAAACACGCTCGAGCAACGACAGCAGAAGCTGCCTCGATCGACCTTCACTCGAGCGACAGGCCATAAATTTGAATTTTGAGGTTATTTTTCAGTGTTTTCTTCGCATTTTCCCCATTTTTCTCTCCAATTCTTCCTCAACTTTTTCACCCACATCAAATTTGTGAATTACCCACCCCTTAAACACTCCAAATCAGTCATTGATTAGGTTATTTCATCAAAATATCGAATTTAGAAGGTAAATGTCGAAAATTTTGAGACTTTTCTCATTTGTGCAAGTATCTTGTTTCCCTTGGGTCTTGATCATTCTTGCTTTTTTTTGTTGATACATTACTTGGTTTTAACATTATCATAGTTTATCATCAAATGTTGCATGATAGTTCCAAAAAACAAAACCGGATTTATAATGCATTTTGAGCATGATTTTTTATGGTTTCTTGTGTGTTTTCACTTTAGTCACTCACATTGCATGATAGGTTAATGTCCATTACATTGGATTCAGTGAATGGTTTGTTGGGTGGTTGAGGTTTTTGTCAAGGTTTGAATGATTTTGGATTGGTATTGGCTCTCATGTCGTCTATGGCCTTGTCAATTGATTTGTGGTTTGGTGGTATTGGATTGGAGTGTCGGGTTGGTGGATCGGAGCGTACATTGTGTTTTGGGCTTTGCGGTTGATGTTAGGAACACTTGGTGATGTCACGTCACTACGTCATGACGTTATGTCCCTACGTCTTGACATCACGGCACACGTCATATCTTCACGTCAACTACGTCTAAGCATCTCATGCATATCATGAGTTAGTATCTCTTTTATCAAGGTTTTAATCATTTTGGTTCAAATTATTTCAGATGCCGCCTAAGAGAGCACGTACTGTCGCTTCCACTCCTAGTTCCTCCACTTTCGATAGTAGGACTAGGTTCATCTCGACTGTAGCCCAAGATATTTTTGGATCGCAGTTTTCTCTCCGGCCTATTTTGTTTGAGCACGAGGTCATCATGTCTGATATATCCCCCGACCTCGTTGCTATCTTCACAATTCAGGGTTGGAAATCACTATTAGTTGATTTAGTACCCCCATCTAGTCTATTAGTTCGAGAGTTCTATACTAACATCTATGATGTTAGTGGTTTATCGTTTAGGATTTTTCTTCCTGGTAGGAAAGTTAAGATTACTCCAAACGTTATTTCGAGTCTTATTTATATTCTCATGGTCATCCACCCCCTATTCTCCTACCTTACTCCTGATTCACTTTTGGCGAACTCATTAGTCCATTCGATGGTGTTTAACACACCATTAAATGGTGGTCTAGGTGTGATTCAAACTAGTTCTCTTCCAACTGAGCGCTAGATTCTGTTGCATATTCCGTGAACGAATCTGTGGTGTGTCTTCCATACTTCTTCATTACCGATGGAGAATACTCGTTTTCTTTATGCTCTTCTGCATGGCGATTCCATTGGATTACCTTCTTTCATATGCCAGCAGATTTTGAGGGCTTTTCGTACTACGGGGATGAGGGTAGGGCTGCCTTATGCATGTTTGATATATCGCTTAGTGACGGCCTTAGGAGTCAGTTTTCCAGAGGGGGTCCGAGGTGAGTTTCTCGGTCGATTGGCCATACTATCATTGCCCAAAGTAGCCTCATGCTTCTTCTGAGCCAACACAGCCAGCTGATCCGACTGTGCTGACTAATCCGATTGATGACCTCATCTATTTTTATCCTCTGAATTTCCTTCTTTCTCGACTGCACCAACGAGTTTCGATATTCCATCTACTTCTACTTCGGCTCCTCCTCTGTTCGAGTCTGTTCCTCCTCCTCTTGGGTCACACCTTTAGCGTCTGCTCCTATCGACCTTCCAGTCGCTCTTTTGGGTCAAATGACAGTATTTATCGAGCAGGAGGCTTATATGATGACAGAGATTACGTAGCTACGTGCTACAGTTGATCGACACACTGCCAGGTTTACTACACTTCGGGGTGCTGTTGGATACATTTAGCGTGGACTTCGATTGATTTGTCACCACTAGGATGATGCTGCTTCTGATGAGAGGACAGACTCCAATGATGCTGATGATGCTGTCGGTGCTTCCTAGTTTTAGATATTGTTATAGATTTTAGTCAGTATTAGATTTTTATTGATAGGGAGAAAGTAGTGAGTATATATCTAAATCATTTTTGCTTATGCTTACATGATGTATCCATTTATCGAAAGTCTGGATGTAATTAAATTTTGAGTGATTATATATTAGTGTTAAATTTCTTTTCAAAATTAAAATTGAATTCTTTAACATCTGCATTTTACGTCTGACGAGTTGTTGGTGATAGATATAGTTACATTTGCCTACTGCATGCGTAAAAATGTTGAGAGTTTGTAGTAAAGGAAGATTGTGTGATATCTCTTGGTCTCTTATCATTTTATGACAAAAATGGGGAGTAGATATCTTAATGGAGTATATATTCTTACTTTTACAGGATGTTTACGTTTTTATCTACTTGAAGTATCTACAACTTTTGATTTCAATTCTACAAAATTAAGTTTGATATTTTAGTAGTATCAATTAGGCCTGGGTGCGATTCTGGTTTGGTTCGGTTAATCGATTTTTTTGACCTAAAATAGATTTTTAAAAATAACAATAATAGCACGAGACTCCATTTCGTAAATGTAATTTATGCTAAACGTCAAATATAAAAAAACATAACATACGGAACCAAAGGAAGAATTGGTACAAACCATAAGATTTTACGTTGAATCACCTTCATTCAAAAATAAATC
>CAIGRB010114832.1:0-23823 GCA_903798255.1 Fraxinus quadrangulata
ACAGCTTGGATTGCAGATCGTGCTAGTTGGAGTTCAAGAAAAAGTAAAGGAGTTTGCAGAAATCATCAAAGTTATTATTTCTATCACAGTTTCTATCTAAATACAAAGCAAATCCTTGAATGGGAATTGAAATTGTTTATTTTTCGCTACGCATGATTAAGTAAATTCTCAACATACCGTACACATCACATATATAGATGACTATATTAAATTATTAATTATCATCAGGTCATCAAGCTGATGTCAATTATCATAAATATTTAGCACACATATCCAAAAATTTTAATTCCCTCTATTTTTTGAACTTCTTTTCCATAATGAAATTATCATTCTGTTTTCCTATAAATAATTTCACAAAATTTGTATTTGATCATGTTCATCTGATTAGAACTCCAAAAGACAGATATCAAACAATAACATATATTTTACGTTATTATGGAAACAAAAGTAAATGTGCAATGTAAAGTGCACTTAAATATGATTATCCAGTCAAACTTTAACTCAAGATACGGACAAACTGGTATCTTCCCTTCACTTATCATCCATATATCTATCACCAGCAATAAAAATTCTCAGGCAGCATGGGCACATTCAAAAACTCATTATCAGTATATCAATCCACACCCTCATCAGATGTCCATAGATCACACAAGTTTGGTCAACAATCTTAGCGTTTCTTAGGTTACAAAACAATTATCATCGGTAATATCTGAAAATAGGATGATTTTTAAATCTTTATGATCCAACCTAATTTTAATGAATATAGTTGACCTTTATTGACCTCATAACCTAAAGTGGCAAACTAATAGAATACATAAACGGAATGTTTTAATGGAATGTGCTTGGAGCTTCGTGTCGGTACAACAGGCCAAAGGTTAAAGTCTATGACGAGGGTGTTTTTACTCACGAGTTTTATACAATTTTAACTTGATTGTTGGCTAAATCTTATGAGTATAGAACGCTTTTATGTGTTTGGTAGTGTTGTTTTATAGGTTGGTGAGGTTGTGAAAAATGGTGCTCAAGTGAAGAAACAAGAAAAATTAAGGAAAATAAGCAGAAAGTCAGCTCCTAGGTGCCATATTGACGCTCCAAAGCGGAAATTCCAATCAGCAACGCAGCGCCCAGGTGCTGCAGTTGCCCAAAAGTAGCAGGGGAAGAACAGAGATGTAGCGTCTAGGCGCCGCTACCCAGATTTGCATCGCGACGCCTAGGCGCTACTTACAAGCGCTTAGGCAGTGCGCTGCTTATTTTAGGATTACACTGTTTTGGCCTGCGAAAAATCTAGAAAAACTTCAAACTTGGGAAAAACATGTAAGGGAGTATAAATAGAAGAAATGATGCACTTTTATAGATTTTCACACATTGAGAAAAAAATAGACAACTAAAGATTGAAGAGCGTAATTCAAGGGAGGAAAAATCAAGAAATTCAAGTTTTGAAGCATTAATTGGAAGATGAAGAAAATCTTGGTGCAAGATTAATTTCTTTTCCTACACCTTTATTCAAAATCCCATGACATATTCAATAACAACTTATTTCTTTTCTTCTTCCAACATTATGAGTAGCTAAATTTTATATTAGAGCGAACAATGTACTTTACTTGAGAAATTCTATTTCATTCATTCAAGATTTTTGTTATTTTATCATAAATGTGTTGATTTTATTATGAGTTTAATGCATTGAATTACTCGATCACTAATTTGATAATTTTGTGAATCTTTTACGAATTGAGGGGAGAGTTTGAGATTTATACCATATTATAAAATTCGGTATATTAATATAACGTGTAGAGATACATATACTAAATATTGTGAACATTATATGAATTTGTAGAACTAATATTTCGTTTAACTAAGGTAGATTTACATAGAGATATAAGATTGAATTAGGTAAATGGGTTCAATGAGAAATTCAAATGGTAAATTGAATACAATGTAAGAATTCGATCGAACACTACATTAGACTAGTGAATTTTGAATTAAGACTTAAAGGTAATCAATAGGTGAAATTGTTCAGCCCTAATATCCGTCCATTATTTAAATTATCGATTAATCTTTATGTGCATTTTAATTAATTTCAAGTGTTTAAACCAAAAATTCACAACATATAATTCTTTGTTTGTTTTCATCAAATAGGAGTTAGAAAAATCTGATTAAATTTTAAGGTATAGTCATCGTGGGAACAATAATCTAAACTCAAAGGTCCACTATATTACTTATTACGATATCGTACATTTGCGATAAAAAAAAAAAGCAACAAGTTTTTTGCGTTGTGTCGGGGACTATTTACTTTTAGTCTTAATTTATTTTATTTTTAACCGTTATTTGATTTGTTTATTTTCTTTTATTAACAGATAAAATGTGTTTTTTGTATGCTCCGTACCTAAGTGACGCTCTTGAACCGTTCGATTCAGAAATAGAACGTATTTTTAGACAAAAACACAAGGAACAAAAACAATAACAATAACACCAAATGGTTGGAGATCAAAATATCTCTTCCTATACAGCCAATTGGACAAGTTGTCGAGAGAGTAGCGGTACCATTGGATCAACAACATGAACGAGTGGAAATAAATGAAGAGGACTTGTCAATTTCAATGTTCTTGACGTCCATAGAAGCACCCCGTGCTCCAGTATAGTGTATCCAAATTTTGGGGTGAACAACTTTCAGATTAAGGGCAGACTGGATTAACTTGACAAGTAACACTCTCCAATTTTATGGTCTAGCTCATGAAATCCCGAACTCACATATCTCCTGATTCTCCAGAAATTTTCAGAATTTTCATGCTCTAAGGGTCAATGAAGGTGTTATCAAGTTGCAGTTATTTCTCTATACATTGCGAGATGCTATATTGAAATGGTTAGATGCTGAGCCTCATGGAAGTATTACTACATAGGAGGAATTGACTAAAAAATTCTACAACAATTTTTTCCTATCGGCAAAAGTAGCAAAAATCAGATTGAAAATTCGAACTTTCCAACAGAAAGATGCGGATAGCGATCACGAGGCAAGGAACAAATTCAATAGGTTAATGAGAAAGTGTCCAAATCATGGGTTCGCCATAGGTAATCAAGTCCAATACTTCTACACCAAACTTTCACCACTATCAAAATTTCTGATGGATTCTACTGGTGGATCAATTATAGGAAAATCAGTAATATAATGCATGAATTTGTTTGAGTTAACTGCTACGATACATTCGATGTTTTCATCAGAACATCTACCAATGCATAGATTGTTACTTTAACAAAGCAGTTGGAGTTACTTGTCAAATTGCAAAAACATGGAGCAAATGTAGTGATGGTCAGTTCAGCATGTGAGAATTGCAGGAGAAATCACGCTAAAGAAAATTGCTTGATACTTATGGGAATAATTTCCAGTAAGAGAAAAGACCAAGTTTGGGGGAGATGTTTCATCAATATGTGCATAAAACAGACAAAATATTCCAAGAAATTGATACTAATTTTCAAAATCAGCAAGCATCTATTAAGAATTTAGAGACACATATTGGTTAGATAGCTCAACAACTTGCAGAAAAAATCAAAAAGAAGTGGGGTACAATTGTCAGAGATTACTGCGAAAAAACTAGAATGAAAAGATGACCGGAAGATGTTAATGAACCTACAATGGAAGTAAAATCTACACCAACCTCAATTGAGAATGAAAAAAGTACGAAAACATCCACTACCAAGACACCTAGTTCAGTCAAGGCTTACGTGTCTTCCATTCATTTTCCTCAAATGCTCAAGAAGAACAAACAAGACACAAAATTTAAAAAAATTCTTCATGTTTTCAAGAAGCTCTAAATCAATATTCCATTGATTGATTCGATATTACAAATTCCAAACTACATAAAAATTTTGAAAGAGATGTTGAAAAAGAAAAGAAAACTTTCAGAATTTGAAATTATGGCATTACCGGAGGAAAGTGGTGCAAGAGTGCAAAACAAATTGCCTCCCAAGTTGAAAGATTCAAGGAGTTTTACTATTAATGCATTGTATGACACAGGTGCTAGTATAAAGCTATTGTCATATTTTGTTTACAAGAAATTGAGATTGGATGAAGTTAAATCAACATCAATAACGCTACAACTAGCTAATAGAACAATTTCAAAGCCACGTGGTAAAGTTGGGGATGTGCTCATAAAAGTAGAAATTTTAATATTACCAGAAGATTGAGACATTCCAATTAATGAAACTAATGATTTTAAACAAGCGTTTCTAGAGAGGCAACTCAAGCTCTACTCCCTTTTTATTACTTAGTTTCTAGTTTTAGGACTGTTTATTTTATTGTCATAACATTCTCATTGTATTAGTTGTAGGTTCTCAAGTTTGTAGACAACAACGTGGTTAGAAAGATAACCCATATCCATCTCATCAGGACGATGGCAATGACACAAACTTATGTATTTAGGAAAGTCCTAACCCTCCTTTATATTTATTTTCACATTGAGGACAATGTGTTTTTTAAGTTTTGAGGCGAATCATTAGTTGTTAATTTCTTTTATTAGTTAGTTAATATTTGTATGTTTGTGTGCTTGTGTGATATGATTTTATTTCGTGTGAAAAAAATTCTTTTTATGCGTGCTTGGGTGAATTAGATAACTTTGTCTACTAACATGAATATATTTGAAGGCATGTATTAGTTTATAAATTGTTGATGAATCATGTGCTTGAGTTTAATTTTCTATTTATCCATGCAAACGTGACAATAATTATGCACGATAATTAAATATAACATCGTACAGGAATAGAAAGATTCATATGCATAGGCTAAATAGATGACTTAATTCACAACACCATTTAACCGTATACATAATAATTTGGGCGTTCTAACTGGTGAAAGAAATGATTTAAGATTCTTGATAATTCTGTGCAAGTAAAAAAAGATTTGTGTGGAGTGCCTTTAACTTTCTAATATAAGATAGGTGATGACCAAATTCTAGGGATTTAACATTTGTAAATTTTTGTTTTCTTTTATGGAAAATAAGCATTGCACTGATTGAGCTTATGCCTCACGTCGACAGCTTTTTTACTCGAGTTAATAAGTCTGTATAGGTATTTTGAAATCTACCCTTTGGTATTCAAATGCTGGGGAATTACAAACTAGAAGTTCGTTACAAAATCAAGAAGAGAAAATGGGTAAGGTCAATCTTAGGCTAAAAATAAAACATCAAAAAAAGGGAAAACTTTATGTAAGTGTGCAAGTAAGAATTCATTGTTGGGGGCCTAGATAACTAATGAGTTTGAATCACTTAGTACAAACTAGTTTGTTGAAGCACTCATAAAGTGGAGGAATCATCACATGAATAAATTGTTGATGTTGTCGATTGAACAAAACCAAATTAGAGTGGTGTAAAGAATTGATAAGTGAAACCAAACTTTAGAATTACACTATGGTGAGAGAATAAAAGAAAACAAGTTTGGGGATGTGTAAATTGCACGAGCGAAGAACGGAAATAATTGACCATTGAGGGTTGGGAATTGAACCAACTTATAAATGTGCGGCGTTACACTTGATTCTCCACACACACACACACTCATTTTGCATTGGATAAGTGGAAGTTTGACTCTTGCGTTGTGATTTTGAAGCCGTTCATATTGAGCCAAAATCTTATGAGTTTAGAACACTTTTGATGTGTTTATTAGTGCTATTTTATAGGTTGGTGAGGTTGTAAAAATGGTGCTTAACATAGCATTCAGGGACAAGGATCCAAGCGCCAAGGCGCTGCAGTTGCCTAGGAGCAGCAGGGAAAGAACAGAGATGTAGCACTTAGGTACTGCACTCATAGCACCTAGGTACTATCCAGATTTGCATCGCGACGCGTACGTTCTGTACCACCGGCTTTAGGGTTACACTATTTTGGCCCGCGAAAAACCTAGAAAGACTCCAAATTTGGGAAAAACGTGTAGAGGATTATAAATAGAAGAAATGATGCACTTTTATAAAGTTTCACACTTTGAGAAAAATTAATACAATTAGAGATTGAAGAGCGTAATTCAAGGGGGAGAAAAATCGAGAAATTCAAATTTTGAAACATTGATTAGAAGATGAAGAAGATCTTGGTGCAAGATTAATTTTGTTTCCTTCTCCTTCATTCAAAATCCCATGATATATTCAATAACAACTTATTGCTTTTATTCTTCAAACATTATGAGTAGCTAAATTTTATATTAGGGCAAATAATGTAATCTGCTAGAGACATTCTATTTCTTTTATTCAATTTTTTTGTTATTTTATCATAAATATGTTGATTTTGCTATGAGTTTAATGCGTTGAATTACACGATCACTAATTTGATGATTTTGTGAATCTTTTACGAATCGAGGGAGAGTTTGAAATTTAGACCATATTATAAAATCTGGTATATAAGTATAACATATATAGATACATATATTAAATATTGCGATCATTATATGAATTTGTAGAACTAATATTTCATTTAACTAAGGTAGATTCACGTAGAGATATGTGATTGAATTAGTTAAATAAACTCAATGAATACAATAGAAGAATTCAATCAAACACTACATTAGACTCTTGAATCTTGAATTAAGATTTGAAGGTCATCAATATGTGAAACTATTCGGTCCTAATATCCATCCATTATTTGAATTCTTAATCAATCTTTATGTATGTTTTAATTAATTTCAAGTGTTTAAACTAGAAATTCACAACAATATATAATTCTTTGTTTGTTTTCATCGGATAGGAGTTATCTAATTAAGTTCTATACTCATGGGAACGATAATTCGAACTCAAAGACCTACTATATTACTTGTTACGATATCGTACACTTGCGATAAAAAAGCACAACAGTCTATATCGTGATTAACACGTAAAATAGGTGTTGCAAAAATTCCTCAAAAAATCTTGATCCGGGCTCGAAAAAATTACCAAACAACAAACACCAAAACCACCAGGCTTGACCCAAAACTTCACCTTTAGTTCGGTTGCCACAAGTCTTCTCAACTCCGCAAAGGAGAAGGATAGTGGAAATGGTGATGGTGATGGAGGTATTAGCAAGAAGAAGAGATAAAATTTGAGTTTAAATTTGTGCATTGTTGTTTAAATTGATTGTAGGTTTAAAATTTTGGATTTGTATTCTTCACCGACCCTCATCCGTATAGAAATATTCCTTACCAAACCCTATAATAGTTTGGGTTAGAAAAGACCAACCCTTGAAACATGATAGAATAAAAGTTCTATGCGGAACAACCTAGATCCATTGTAAGAGTCGATGAAGAATAATCATCATCGATCCTTTCAACTCGGTAAGGATTGTTCTTCACCAACTTTGATTCTACGAGGATTGTGTTGGAAATTGGTTTAGAAGATTGAAAATTTGGTCAAGTGTCAAAACCAAAAACTTGAAAAAAATGACTTTCGTGTCAACTTTGACCAAATATTTGCACTTGATCCGATGGTCAAATTACATAAGTAAATATACCAACTTATTCTACTCGTCGAGTAGATCGTCGTGGTATATTTGGAATCTCAAAACCAATTCCGACTGAATGAGAAATTGCGGTCCAAAGTTGGGAAGAAAATAGAGAAATCTATCTGAAAAATTGACTAAAGTTATTGCTAGCTTATGGATAGATTGTCGCTCGAGCGACAGACCAGCGATAAGCTAGGGAAAAAGTCTTTATTTTTATAGCTCGAGCGAGGCGATGGCGATAGACTAGCGACAAGTGAATGGTGCGACCTTTGGCAAGTATTGCTGAGCTTAGGGTGCGATATTTCATTCACAACACATTATCCTCTATATATAGGATCCCTTGAATGTCCATTTTGCATTCCATATCATATTTGCATTGAGAATTGCATTATAACTCTTCCAAATCACTTCAAAAATCATCAAAAACCGTTTTCTTATTTGTAGAGAGAAACTCCGTCGAAAGTTCGTCGTAACTTGTAGTTTGAAGTGCTTCTACCACAAGTTGAATTCGTTGTATCTTGGGAGATAAGTGCTGTAAACCGTGAGCACCATTGCGGGATAATTTTGTAATAAGGAAAGAGTGAAAATCACTTGCCTCGAATAGTTCTTCTTCTTCCCTTCTTAGTTTTTATCTTTGATTTCATTTGTAGTTTTTCATACTACATTTTAAATCACTTTTCTTTATAGTGTTCAATCACACTCATGCGGATTAAACTTTGTTTTTGGTTCGTTCAATTTACAACAACCCTTTTACCCGTACTTATAATTAGCTCGCGTCGCCAACAATCTTAAGACAAAATTTTGTGTATGTGGTTGTTGTTATCTTTTCTCTTTATCTTTTGGAATACACATTCATGTAATATCCCATTCTTTTGATTTATTTGCGTTAAACTTCTATTTGTGTAACAGAAATGGCCACCATTGAGACCACTTCGAGTCATAATGGTTCTAACAATGTGGTTCTGCCATTGCCTATACCACTTCAAAATATTGCGATTCCATATGGGGAGAAACCTGAAAAATTAGGAGGTGTGGACTTTAAGAGATGGCAACAAAAGATGTTGTTCTATCTTACCACATTAAATTTGGCAAAGTTTCTGAAGGAAACTGCACCAGCGGTATAAGAAGGAGACAATAATCGTAAATCGATTATTGCATTAGATGCATGGACGCACTTGGACTTTCTGTGCAATAACTACGTACTTAATGAATTTGACAATACACTTTATGGAGTGTATAGTTCGAAAGACTCAGCCAAGGATCTATGGGATTCTTTGGAAAAGAAATATAAGACCGAGGACACCGGAAAAAAGAAGTTCATAGTCGGTAAATTTCTGGATTACAAGATGGTGGATTCCAAAATGGTGATAAATCAAGTACAAGAACTTCAAGTTCTACTACATGACATTCACGTTAAGAAGATGGAATTGAGTGAATCTTTCCAAGTCGCTACCATCATCAAAAAGCTCCCTCCTATGTGGAGAGATTTAAAAACTATCTCAAGCACAAACGCAAGGAGATAAATTTGGAAAAATTGATCGTCCCGTTGAGCATTGAGGAGGATAATAGAAAAATCGAGAGAATGTCTATTTTCCAACTGGAGCCAATTTTGTTGAAACGGATACAAAAATTATCAACAATAAATGAAAGTTCTCCAGTGAGGCGCCGTGAAAAGACAACTCCAAGAAGGCCAAAAAGTTCAAAGGGAATTGCTACAACTGCGAAAAGGCCGAACATCGTTCAAGCCAATGTCAAAAATCAAAGAAGAATGCTCAAGCCAACATGATTGAGAAAGACATCATTTCTGAAGGAATGCTAGAAATGAGTCTATCTGTAGTTGTCTCTGAGAGCAACATGGTTGGAAACTCGAGGGAATGTTGAATTGACACCAGCGCCACCCATCATGTATGTGTAGATAGGACCATGTTCTCCAACTATCAAGAACTGAACGGGGAACAACTTTACATGGGGAACTATACAAGTCCAAGGCTGAAGGATAGGGCAAAGTCACTTTGAAGATGACATCGGGTAAACTCGTCTTCAACAACGTTCTACATGTGTCGGACATACGGAAGAATCTAGTGTCCGGGTCTCTATTTAGTAAAAATGATTTTAAAATTGTATTTGTATCCGATAAATTTGTACTCATTAAGAATGAGATGTATGTAGGAAAGGGATACATGTGTACTAGAATGTTCAAAATGAACGTTCTTACTATTGTACCAAGGCAAAGCATTATGAATAAAACTTTAAATTCCATTTCTATGCTTGAGTTGTCTTGTTTGTGGCATAGTCGATTAGGACATGTGAATTATAAATTTTTATGCAAACTTATGAATCAAAGTTTAATTTCGACGCTTAAGATCGATCCTAATCATAAATGCGAAGTGCATGTTGGAGTAAAACTGGCTAAAACACCGTTCCACACAATTCAAAGAAACACTATACCTTTAGAGCTAATACATAGCGACATTTATGATTTGAAATATGTTCAAACTAAAGGTGGTAAGAAATGCTTCATGACTTTCATTGACGACTGTACAAAGTATTGCTATGTCTTTCTTTTAAGTTGAAACTCAAATCGATAATCGAATAAAGAATATTTGTAGTGATAGAAGAGGTGAATACAAGGCACCGTTTGAAGAATTATGTTCCAAACATGAAATTATTCATCAAACAACGG
Source organism: Fraxinus quadrangulata (assembly GCA_903798255.1). Classification (NCBI taxonomy): domain Eukaryota; kingdom Viridiplantae; phylum Streptophyta; class Magnoliopsida; order Lamiales; family Oleaceae; genus Fraxinus; species Fraxinus quadrangulata. The sequence goes on from CAIGRB010114832.1 coordinate 10,123, forward strand.
CACATTACTCTCCTCAATCGAATAGCATTGCTGAATACAAAAATTTAACTCTCAAAGAGATGATAAATGCAATGTTGCTAAGTTTGGGCTTACCGCAGAATTTGTGGGGAGAAGCTATTTTAACGGCAAATAGTCTTCTTAATTAAATACCCCTTAAGAAAATGGAAGAGACTCCATATGAATCATCCTCCGTCGTACCAACACTTGAAAGTGTGGGAGTGTTCGGCTAAGGTTGAAGTACATAAGCCTAAGCAAGTGAAAATTGGACCCAAGACGATTGATTACATATTTATTAGATACGCCAATAATAGTAGTGCATATCATTTTCTTGTACACAAGTCCGAAATTCAAGATGTACATGAGGCTACCATAATTGAATCAAGGAATGTAACTTTCTTTGAGAATATGTTTCCTTGTAAAGAAAAGGAAAGTACAAGTTCAAACAAAAGAACTCATAATATTACAAATGGTACTTCATGTGAGGAAGAACCAAGGCGTAGTAAAATGGCAAAATATCAACTTCGTTTTGCCCAGATTTTCTAATCTATATGGTAGAAAATGATCCAAAGAATTTCGATGACATTGAAAGCACCGGCTTGGAAAGAAGCTATCAATAGTGAGATAGATTCGATAATGCAAAATCATACTTGGGAGTTGGTTGATTTACCTCTCGAAAATAAGTCTTCAGGGTGTAAATGAATTTTTAAGAAGAAACTTAAATCGAATGGATCCATTGATAAATAAAAGGTTAGGTTGGTTGCCAATGATATATGCTAAAAGAAGGACTTGACTTCTTTGATACCTACTCACATGTAACTAGAATCACTTCGATAAGGTTGTTAATTGCGATTGCAACAATACACAACTTTGAGATTCATCAAATGGATATAAAAACTATATTCTAATGGTGAGTTAGAAAATGAGATGTACGTGGAACAACTCGAAGTGTTCGTTTCTCCTAATCACAAACACAAGGTTTGTAAACTCATTAAGTTCTTGTATGGATTGGCACCAAAAGTTTGACAAAACTATGTTATCAAATAGATTTAAGATAAACGAGTGTGATAAGTGTGTGTGTGTATATATGATTGTATGTCTCTATGTAGACGACATGTTGATAATGGGCAATAATCATGAAATGTTGCTAAATACCAAGAGAATTCTAACTAAGCATTTCAACATGAAAGACATGGGTAAGGATGATGTGATACTAGGGATTAAGATCTCTAGAATACCGAAATAAATCATACTTTTCCAATCTCATTACATTGAAGTGTACTGAAGAAGTGTATAACATACTTGAGGAAAGTCTTGAAAAAACCTCTATTGACCCAAGTTTACACTTTGTTACAAATACGGGTGAATGTGTGTCATAACTAAAGTATTCACAGATTATAGGCAGTCTAATGTATACTACAAACTACACTTGACCAGATATAGCATATGTTGTGAATAAACTTAGTATATTCACAAGTAGTCCAAACCATGATCATTGGAAGGCTTTAACAAGGGTTCTTAAGTACTTGAAATATACCTTAACCTATGGATTACACTTCACAAAATATCCTGCGGTATTGGAAGGATATTGTAATGCGAATTAGATATCCGATATGAAGAATTCCAAATCTACTAGTGGTTATGTATTTACCATTGGTAAAGCTGCTGTATCATGGAAATCTACAAAGCAAATGTGTATAGCTCAATCAACGATGGAATCTGAATTTATTGTTTTGGACAAAGCTAGAGAAGAAGTAGAATGGCTTCGTAACTTTCTAGAAGATATTTCATGTTGGCCTAAGCCGGTACCTACGATTAGTATTCATTGTGATAGTCAATCGGCTATTGGAAGGGTTCAAAGCAGCATATATATGTATAGATATATACGTCACAGACATAATACCATTAAACAACTAATCTCTAATGGATCATCTCCATAGATTATGTGAAATCAAAGGAGAACGTTGTGGATCTACTTACGAAAGGTTTGCCTAGAGATCAAATATCTTGCATATCGAAAGGAATGGGAATAAAACCTGCTACGTAAGGATCTTTGTAATGGTAACCCTACCTTGTTGACTAGAGATCCCAAGATCTTGGTTCAAGGGGACAACTAAGTTATGAAGATTCAATGAAGCACTTAGGAAATTATTTCCTAACTCATTCCTATGATATTGAAGTGTTTTTTGTAGAATGATTAAAGATTAAGATACTCTTTTAATGATTCATACATCTTGATTAAGTTAAGTGGAGTATGGCAGAATACNATAATCATGAAATGTTGCTAAATACCAAGAGAATTCTAACTAAGCATTTCAACATGAAAGACATGGGTAAGGATGATGTGATACTAGGGATTAAGATCTCTAGAATACCGAAATAAATCATACTTTTCCAATCTCATTACATTGAAGTGTACTGAAGAAGTGTATAACATACTTGAGGAAAGTCTTGAAAAAACCTCTATTGACCCAAGTTTACACTTTGTTACAAATACGGGTGAATGTGTGTCATAACTAAAGTATTCACAGATTATAGGCAGTCTAATGTATACTACAAACTACACTTGACCAGATATAGCATATGTTGTGAATAAACTTAGTATATTCACAAGTAGTCCAAACCATGATCATTGGAAGGCTTTAACAAGGGTTCTTAAGTACTTGAAATATACCTTAACCTATGGATTACACTTCACAAAATATCCTGCGGTATTGGAAGGATATTGTGATGCGAATTAGATATCCGATATGAAGAATTCCAAATCTACTAGTGGTTATGTATTTACCATTGGTAAAGCTGCTGTATCATGGAAATCTACAAAGCAAATGTGTATAGCTCAATCAACGATGGAATCTGAATTTATTGTTTTGGACAAAGCTAGAGAAGAAGTAGAATGGCTTCGTAACTTTCTAGAAGATATTTCATGTTGGCCTAAGCCGGTACCTACGATTAGTATTCATTGTGATAGTCAATCGGCTATTGGAAGGGTTCAAAGCAGCATATATATGTATAGATATATACGTCACAGACATAATACCATTAAACAACTAATCTCTAATGGATCATCTCCATAGATTATGTGAAATCAAAGGAGAACGTTGTGGATCTACTTACGAAAGGTTTGCCTAGAGATCAAATATCTTGCATATCGAAAGGAATGGGAATAAAACCTGCTACGTAAGGATCTTTGTAATGGTAACCCTACCTTGTTGACTAGAGATCCCAAGATCTTGGTTCAAGGGGACAACTAAGTTATGAAGATTCAATGAAGCACTTAGGAAATTATTTCCTAACTCATTCCTATGATATTGAAGTGTTTTTTGTAGAATGATTAAAGATTAAGATACTCTTTTAATGATTCATACATCTTGATTAAGTTAAGTGGAGTATGGCAGAATACTCTTAATAGGAGGTCACTTATGTAAGTGTGAAGTGGGGCAGCTTCAATGAGAATTGCTCGAGGCTACAATTCTCTAAACACTTATGAAACCCAAGGGTGGTTCAAGGTCAAAATGAACCAAGTCATGAGAATTATGAATGGATTAGGAAAGACATCTATGTGAGTATTGTTGTCTTGACTTACACTAACGGCTGANAATATTAGATGGTTAAGATACGCTTTTAATGATTCTTATATCTTAATTAAGTCAAGTGGAGTTGGTTTTAATACTCTTAATAGGAGGTCACTTATGTAAGTGTGAAGTGGGGCAGCTTCAATGAGAATTGCTCGAGGCTACAATTCTCTAAACACTTATGAAACCCAAGGGTGGTTCAAGGTCAAAATGAACCAAGTCATGAGAATTATGAATGGATTAGGAAAGACATCTATGTGAGTATTGTTGTCTTGACTTACACTAACGGCTGAATGGTTCAGACATAACGTTCACTAATTAGCAAAATAAGTCCGATAGTAGTTCAAAGCCGGAAGCTATTTACCTGATGCAGTGCTTTTTCGTTCTCTTTCTCTCTACAATGTATCATAATTTTGCATTTCATATGCATGTTCGAATTTTCATTCATGTGGGGGATTGTTGGAAATTAGTTTAGAAGATTGAAATTTTTGTTAAGTGTCAAAACCAAAAACTTGGAAAAAATGACTTTCGTGTCAACTTCGATCAAATATTCAGACTTGATCCGATGGTCAAATTACAAAAGTAAATAGACCAACTTGTTCTACTAGTCGAGTAAATTGTCGTGATATATTTGAATCTCAAAACCAATTCCATATGAATAAGAAATTGCGGTCCAAAGTTGAGAAGAAAATAGAGGAAGCTGTCTGAAAATTGACTAAGGCTGTTGCTAGCTTGCTGGATTGTCGCTCAAGCGATAGGCCAGCGATAAGCTAGTGAGAAATTCTTTATTTTTATCGCTCGAGTGAGGCGATAGCGACAGGCTAGCAACAAGTGAATGGTGTGACCTTTGGCAAGTGTTGCTGAGCTTGGGGTGTGGCATTTCATTCACAACCCATCATCTTCTATATATAGGATCCTTCGGACGTCCCTTTTGCATCCCATATCATATTTGCATTGAGAATTGTATTAAAACTCTTGCAAATCACTTCAAAAATCATCAAAAATTGTTTTCTTCTTTGTAGAGAGAAACTCCGTCAAAAGTTCGATGTAACTTGTGGTTTGAAGTGCTTCTACCACACGTTGAATCCGTTGTATCTTGGGAGACAAGTACCGTAAACCATAAGCACCGTTGCGGGCAATTTTGTCTTAAGGAAATAGTGAAAATCACTTGCCTCGTATTATTCTTCTTCTTCTTCCCTTCTTAGTTTTTATCTTTGATTTCGTTTGTAGTTATTCATACTATATTTCAAATCACTTTTGTTTATAGTGTTTAATCATGCTCCTTCATATTAGACTTTGTTTCTGATTTGTTCGATATACAACAACCCTTTCACCCGCACTTATATTTAGCCCGCGTCGTCAACAAATTGTTCCTCAACAACCCCCAAGCTGTGAGAAACTTCATTTTATAGACTTCGCTTACATGATCCTATATTTGAAATTTGCTTATTTAAGTTACTTAAATTCGGGAGATTTTCATAAATGGCCGATCAACTTAGATTTTTTAAGGTTTTTGTTAAAAAGTCAATTTTACCCTTAATGAAATGAGTTTTTATTGCAAAACATGTCCTCAAGTTTTAGAATAATTTTAGAAACTAGTTTTATTTTTTATATTTTTACTATTTTTATTCGTATTCACTAAATATTTCTTCTGAATCTTTTTCTTCAAAATTTTCATCATCAATTTCTATTTCTTCAAAGTTAACTTCTTCACATTCATCTCTAATTTGATCAAAATCTGTAATTAATATCCTAACTTTCTTTTTTGGACATTCGGTACTTATATGTCCTTTTTCATTACAATTCCAACATTTACATCGTTTTTTATCTGATGGTTTTTTATTATAAGATTTATATTTTCTTTTAAAATATTTCATTTTTGGTTTAAAATATTTCTTTTTAAACTTATTAGTTTTTTTTTATATTCTTAGGTTTTCTTTTTCTTTTTCATTTATAATCATAACATCCCCAATTTCCTGATACTTCAATATCTTTATAACAAATTCTATCTTGTATAAATCCTGATTGTTTATATATCATTTGATTACTACACATTGTACTTATTTCATTTTTATAGTTCTTATTATGAATCCTAATATATAGCCTTCTTCATTTCTTCCAAATTGTTTTTCTTTAATTTTATTTTGAAAATAATTATTCAATAGTGGGGGTAATTTTCTAATAAAAACTTCCTTATAATAATTATTATTGGCTCCACTTCCAAACATCATATAATAATATTTACTATATTCACAGTAATATTCATTAAGATAACACATATTACAAATCTGTAAATGTTACATCTTATTTTTACCATCTTCTATTTCTTCTATTCTAGCTTTGGTGCTTTCATTTACCCAATCTTCTCCTGCGAATTCTCTATAAATTCTTGTAGCGATTCTATCTATACCTTATATTATACTAATTCCAAATCCTGATTTAATACTATCTTTTCAAATACCTTTTGTTGTTTCTTTTAATCCTCGATTCCAATTAACTACATTTCCTTTAAAAGTTGCTAATAAATATTCAGTTCTATTTTTATTATCAGTATTACTACGATTATAATTAAAGTGTGCTATCATATTAGTATTCTACTCATTTATAGTTTTTCTAGTATCTAATTCGCAATCTAGATTTAAATATAATCCTGCAATTTTCATTGGGCTTGATTATCATATTATTGGTTTGAATTGATGTCTGCACATTTTTTCTTTACTAGTTTTAAAATTAACTTTTGTATTAGCATGTCTTCTAGAATCTATTTCCGCTTCATATCTAGCTATGCTAGTTTCTCCATATTCTTCTTGTTTAATCGCTCGTGGTCCTCCTATTTTTCCAACCATGTAATTTTTAGTTATTTCTTCACAAATTTTTAAATCTTCTAAGTCAAATATTAAGTTCTCCATATCTTCGTTCATTATTCTTCTATGACTAATCTTCCTTATTTTTCTTCTTCTTTTTCTATAAGATTTTCTTCTTGTTTTGTAAGATCAATTAATGATCTTTCAATAACTTCTTTTAATCATCCATTAAGTTTTGTTAATTCTTCATATTTCTCAATTTTCTTTCTAACTTCTTTAAGTTCTTTGGTATAATCTGGTTTAAATAATTTTTCTTTGTTTAAATTTTCTATTATTCTATTTAAAAGATTTTCTATTCTTAAGAAATTATTCTGTAATTTTTCTTTTTTCTTTTACATGGTGGTTTAATAATTTCAAATCCTAATTTATCTAATAAAATATCAATTTTATAATTAATAATATCTAATTTGTCTTCTAAAGTTGCAATTTTACTAATACTATTTTTTTGTGCAATTTTTTATATTTGATTTTGAATTTCTTCAAGTTTAGCTTCATCAAGCATTTCTAAATTATTAATCTGTTCCTTTATTTTATTAAATTGTGTAGACATATTTTTACTTAAACTTCTAATCTTTCTTTAGTTATTTCATCTTTTGGATCTATATCATTAATTCCATCTATAGCTTCTATGTCTTTATATTTTAATTGTCCTAATTGTTGCCATAAAAATACATTAGTCCAATTTGTAGTCATATTTAACAATCCATTTGTATTTCCCCATGAATTTAAAGGTTGAAACATAGTTGTATTTCATCCTCTAGTTTGATAACTTCCTATTGTTAATCTTATATTTTCTATTTCTTGTTTATCAAATCTTATTTTTGTTGGTAAACTCATATTAGTCTGGTAGGTTTAAAGGATTTGTTATATTATTTATTATTTGTTCTATTTCTCTTCTTAATTGTTCTTCCATTCTTAATTCTCTCCTAATTTCATCATTTATCAGTTCGCTTTTAATTTTATTTCATTTAGAAATTTCTTTTTCTATTTCTATTAGATTATTTCTAATTATTTGTTCTTCTAAACTTTTTATTTTATTATCACAAAATTTCTTAGTTATTCCAAGCATATATCTTTTTAATCCTAAAAATACTATTTAAAGAGAATAAATCATAAAATTAACAAGAGTCAAAATGTTAAAATTTATATTCTTGGACCTCTATATTTATTCGTTGTCATCAAAATTAAGATCAAAATCATATAATTCAGCAATTTCATTATAATTCTCATGTTGTTCTATAGTTTCAAAGGCTTTTTCACAATTTTCACTATCTAACTAGAAAAATATAATCATTTTTATTACTTTTTTAGATAATATTTCTTTTAATCTATAGAATGTAATTGTAAGATATTTTTTATAATATCTAATATCTCTTTTTATAAAATTTATTCCTCTAGTATAACTAGCATAAGTTTCTGGGATTTCTATCATATGGCTATAATCAATGCTATTGGTATATTTAAAAGGTATAATTCTATAATTAAATTCGTAATTTTCCATAGTAAAAGTTCCTCAAAGTATACAATCCTCAGGCAATAAATTTCCTTGTAACTTAAAATAAGGGTCTTACCGCGCTTCGCCAAATAGTAAGAATGTTAAACGTTCCTGGTTACCTTCGTCACAAGAGTTGGCCAAAGTCCGACAGCATCACAGCAAAATGGACACAAGGACACTCAAAACTCTCAAATAGACTCACTGTGTAGAACAACACTCAAAGCGTGTTTATTTCAAACTCAAAGATTTTATTGATCTGATGATAGCTTGAAAGCTATTATACAAGGATTATATAAAGATTGAAACTCCGAAGAGTAGTTTCTACTATCTAATGGAAGAGATTACAATGATCATTTCAGTATGGTCATTTTTACAAACTGGTTTCTGCTCATTTCAGTGGTCATGCCTATTCAAATGAGAAGAATCTCAATTTATAGAGAGGCTCGCACTTCATCGAGAAGCTTCTAGCTAATCAAATTTTTACAATACAAAAGTAAAAGTACAATCATTTCTTCAAAGTGGTTGAAATAATTAAAGTATTTGTCGGCTACTTTATTCCAGCTTTAATAGTTGTCTTCTTCTTTTCAGCTCACATCGTGCTGTCTTTGTCTCTTCTTATCGTCCTTTACCTGTGGAGATGTCCCATTAATCTACAATTTTCTTTGATGCATTCCTCGCTTCCAAGGAATTAGTCGTTTAAGATTTCACGAATCTTATCTTCAAGGATTTTTGATTTTTTATCTCCTCTGCATATAAGGATCCAATTATTACTCATTCCATACACCATATATTTTTCTCCGTAGAAAAACTGCATGGTTGAACAAACTGATTTGATTTCGAGGGCTCGCCTATAATTATCCATTTTTTATTAACTGTTTGCAATTCTTTGAAAATTTGAATCTCCTTCAGTAGATTCCCATTATTTTTTCTGATGGTGATAAGATGATGTTCTCCATACCATTCTGGTTCTTTATACTCTGGACTGATGGTGTAGAATCTCACTGGATGAAGATTGGTTCGAACATGATGAGTTGTAATTATTCCTCTTAGTAATTTTTTGTCTCCAAAAGATTTTTTATTTTCCTGGAATTCACTAATAACAGTGGATTGTTCCAGTGGACCCTTTGATAAGGATGTTTCACCTAAAAGATGGGTTGCTCATTTTCCATTTTTATAATCTTGCAATTTGCTCGAAAGAGCCGATGATTGCAATGGACCTTTTATTAAGGAAATTTGAGAACTAGTCTCAATAGTTCCTTTTCTGCTTCTCAACAGTTTGTCCAAAGAGACTGGCGACTGTTGTGGATCTTTGTTAATGACTTTTTCCTCTTCAGAGGTAAGAGAGTCAATTCTTTTAAATTTCGATTCTCCACTTTGAATGGATGTATTAATTTCTCTATATGGATTATGACTAGCCTTTTGGCTATATTCGCCTTTCTCCAAAGGAGGGGAATTCTGCAATAAGCTGTAAAATAATCAAGACATTCTCATAGTTTTTCAACTATTTTTTCTTTATTCTCATTTAATTTTTCATTAGTTGAATAATTTATTTCAACATTATTGAATGTTCCACTAGTATATCTACAAATTTCATTTAAGTCAGTTTTTAATAAAGCACTCCAATATAAGTCTGATGCATTTGTTTGTACAATTAGTTTATCATTTTCATCCGTGAGTCTAAGTTTAGGTAAATTTTTACAATTTTCTTTTAAATTTTTAAAACAAAGAGTATGTTGTTCATCCCATCCTAACTTATTTGATTTTCTTAATAGTTTCTGAAGTTTATTTCTTTTTTTTACAAGTTTTTCTATAAATCCTTCAGTATAATTAAGACATCCTACAAATTTCTGAATTTGTTGCTTATGTTCAAGTTTATCGAGAAATAAAATTATTTTTTCAGAGATATGAGGTTGTCATAGCAATTTATTATCATTTCTAAAAATTCAATTTCATTTTTTGCTATTTCTGTCTCTTTCTAACCAAGTATTATACCTTCTTTTGAGCAAAGTGTACCAAAACTTCTAAAGTATTTAAGATGTCTTCATATGTTTCTGAACAAACAAGTATGACATCAACATAAACAATAAGAAAATTATAATTTTTAGAAACTTCATCCATTCTTCTTTGTCCCTGAGAGGTACTAAATACTATTAATGGTATACTATTTTTTTCAAGCTTAATTTGCCAAAATCCAGATTTACAATCAAATTTTGAATAATATTTTTTATTCTTAGCTATATTTATTAAAATTTCTTTATTTGGTAGATAATATCCATCAAATTTAGTGTTTTTATTAAATTCTTTATAATTTACGACCATCCTAGATTTTCCTCTTTTTATTTCTGCATGATTTCTAACCATAAAGTCTGGACTACTATGAAAGCTATTACTTTTTCTTATGAGTTTTTGATTAAGAAGTTCTTGAATTTGTTCTTGAAATTCTTCTTTATCTTCTTGATTATAGAGCATATGTTTGACTCTAATAATAATTGTTGGTTTTAATAGTTCTATTTTAATTGTTTTTTATTTTTTCCATTTTTCAAGTGAGTTTTCATTATAATTTTTGGCTAAAAGATCTTTTATTTGATCAAAAGTAATTGTTTTAATTGAATATTTGAGTAATTTTGGTACAAATTCTATCTTTTCACCACGTTGAGCTGACTGATTTAAATGGTTTATATTTTCTAGCTATTTTTAATATATGTCCACATGATGTTTTTAATTGAATTGTAGAAATATTTTGACTGTATTGACAAAACTATTGTAAAAAGTCATTTCCTAAAATAATATCACAATCATTTATATTATATTAGTAAACATTTCTTATGATTACTATTTTGGATCATATGATGACTTCTATATTTTCATTTTGTATTTTAATGATTCTTTTACTCCAGTTATTCCTTGCAGAGTTAATTGTTGTTTGTTTTCTATCCATTTTGATAATATGAATTCTTTAAAGACAGTTATTTCAGCTCTTTTATCAATTAGAACACAAGTAGTTATTTTTTATTCGAATACGGTTATTTGTATGTATACACTTATTGGTAATTTTATTTCTCTACTCATTTTTCTTCAAGGCAATGCGTAGTTATTTCATGATATATAATAAGAATTCCTTCCTTGTCTATTTTATAATTATCAAGACTATCTAAGAATGGGTTTCCTAATAATATGGTATGTCCATTAAAATTCATATTATTATTTATATAACATTCTATATTTAATAACAAACTTCCAAATTTGATTTGGACTTGTCCTATTATATCACAAGAGTTTATTTTTCCTTCAAAATCTCTATAACTATAGGGTTCTATCTTTTTCTTTTTAATCCCTTCATCTATAAGAGAGCAAATATGATTCTGACTTGCTCCAGTATCAATGAGTATTTTACTTTCATTTATCCTTTTATTTCCATTAAAATATTTTCCTTAGATTCCATAAACACGGATGTTCTTATTTTGTTTTATTTGAAATATTATATTTTGTTTTACTACTTCCAATAATTATCTTATTTTCTTTATAAGTTATTTGTTTTGGTATTATAGGTTGATCGATACTTATAGCATCATGATATCCTATTTCAAATTTTTTTTTTATTTCCTCTATATCTTGTTCTCTAGGTAAGATTCTTTCTCCTATATCTCTAAATTCTTCGTCAATTTCTATAAAAAGGTTTTTCCTTATATATATTTCCGTAATTACTATTTGTATAACAATATAACCCTTGATATAATATAGTAAAAACTTTATTATCATCTTTTAATATTTTATTAGTCATCTTAAAATGTAAACTAAGACAATCATCTAAATTTTTATCATTTATATGTACACAATATCTTGGATAACAAGTAAATTTTAATTTTTCATTAATTAGACATAAATTTCCATTTTCTGCAGTTACATCTTTCATCTTGTAAATTAAGTATTATGGGGCTATTAATTCATTCTTTAAAACATGATTTTATTATTATTTGTATTCCAGCAAGGTAAACATAAGATATTTTACTCATTTTTTCTTGTTTTAATTTTCCTAGAAATTCATTAACATTTCATTTTGTTATTTGATTTTATTTTATTTTTTCTTGTGTATGTTTAATAACTGTGGCCTTTTCTATTTCATGATATTCATTAATAACTAACTTCTTTCTTCTAAAAGCTAATTCTAAAATATTAAATAATCTATTTTTTTCAGGTGGTTTAAGATTTAATTCTGCTTTATTGATTTTTCTAAATTTGTTCCAATCAAATTTTCCTTTTAAAGCATATTCCTCTATTCCTTCGTATACTTCGATTTCTAAATCTTCAAAATTTTCAATTTCCATGATCTCTAGGGGATTCATATATTTCATAATAACATAAAATATTATCAAATTCTTCTACAATTTTTTCATATATATATATATATATATCTCTCTTTTATTGTATACACAATTAATTTATGTAATATTAGCTCTTTTACATCTCTAGGTAAAGTTTTGATTATTCTTAATGTTATTATTTTTAGTTTATTAGGAATAGGTTCAAATATATAATATTCTTTTTCTATTTTTAATTTATAATATTTATCTTCTTTTATAATTTTCATGATTTCTATAGATTTTTTGGCTCTGATACCATTTTTGTCTGGGGGTTTTCAAGAAAACAAAAATACAATTTCAATTAAATATAAAAATCTTGGCTTGATAGGTGGAAATAATTAATGATGAAGAAAAGTTAAATTTTTATTCTAAAGGGAATTTTTATTCCAAGGGGAAAGCAATATGTTGAATTTATACAAGATTAAAATTTTAGGGACTAAAATGAAATCTATTATATCTTAGAATGACTTGTTAAAAAAATTTATTTTGAGGGTATTTTAGGAACTTTAAAACTTTAAAATGGTCAAAGGCCATTCTTGAATTATGGCTTCAATTTTAGGCTATTCTTATGTATTTCCCCTTAAATTCACCTATTATTCCAGGATGAAGTATGCTACTGACAATAGTATGAGTGAATTTTCGGGGAAGGTGACCTCAAATTGTAACCTCGAAATTTTAAAAATGTATTAAATGATCTAGATGACAATCGTAAAGGGTAGTTGCGCCGTTCATGTCTATGAAATTTTTTTCACATAAAGTGTGTAATTCTCTAGCCAGCTCATTGATAATAAGCTGCTGGCTTAATGAATAGGTCAACATCAATGAACTATGGTTTCAGTTAGGGAATGAAAACGTGGCCAAGTTCGCCTTTATCCTATTTACCCTCGCTACAAGACTAAACTCTCAAAATGAAGAAAACGTTAAGCCCAAAATTCACCAGATCAAAAGAATGCTGAGAAAACATTTTGGAAGCAAGTCTACCATTTACTCATCCATGGTTGGAGACTGTATTTGATGGATGCATAGCGATGGATGATATATATAAGCTCGGGTTCATTTTTTTGTCCAGGAGAGCGTATGAGATGTAAACGTCATAAGGCATCGATGATCACTTTTCCTTGTATCTAATGGATGCTGTTGATCCATGAGGTCAATGGTGTTTTTGGAGACACTCCATACTTTCAATCAACAAAATCATCGAAGATGAGCGCAAATATGATGTTTATGGGTTTTCATTAACTATACAGGTTGTTTCGCGCGGATAGTCGCTAACAATTAAAAGGTGTTTAGACGATTGTGTAAGGAACAAATCTCTTGAGACAAAATCTCAAAAAGGGGTGTCTTCTTTGACAAAAGATTTACAATTCAGAACGAGGCAGAATGCTTTCAAGGGGCGCAAGCACACGAGT
>CAIGRB010114842.1:15847-28177 GCA_903798255.1 Fraxinus quadrangulata
GGCCCATTAATTCAGATAACCCAATGTAATTGTAATTAACTATGTAGCCCACATAAAGAATTAAATCCAACAATAACATGTCCAGTTATGCATGTGACAATGCGAATTCCAAGTGTTATGAACCCTATAATGGCAATGGGTATCATTGTTATTGCCACGAGGGTTATCAAGGAAATCCATCCCTCTATGACGGCTGTAAAGTTATGGATATATTTATATTTTTCCAATTTATATTATCTTGAAGTTTTACATATGATATCACTGTCTCTTTTCAAGTACTGGATTAATGAACAAGAAAAACATCATTTTCTTTTTTATTATTGTTATATTTTTAGGCGTGTTTGCCAGAAAGGTGACCATAGTGAAGGGAAAAATATGAACAAGGATGCGTAGGAAATTCTTTCTTCAAAATGGTGGATTATTGTTGCCAAGGCTTTGGCAATTTATACGAAGGCTCCTTATCAGATAATAGATAGTTGCAATCAAGAAGTCTAAAGTGGAATCCAAACCTAGTCAAGCAATTTATCAATGAGGTCATTGTCCTTTCCCAAATCAATCACAAGAATGTTCTTAGGCTCCTTGGTGGTTGTTTAGAGTAACAAGTTCCTCTGCTAGTTTATGAATTCATCAAAAATGGCACCCTTTTTGAACACGTAAACAATAAATCAAAGGCACGCGCTCTTTCTTGGGACAAGCGCTTAAAATAGCTGCAGAATCTGCTGGAGTTCTTTCATATTTGCATTCCTTTGCTTCTTCTCCAATTATACACAGAGATATTCTTTAGACACTACTTCCACCTGTAAAATGTCTGATTTTGGAGCATCAAGATTGGTTCCTGTTGATCCAACTCAAAAATCTACAGTGGTGCAAGGAGCATTTGGATACTTAGACCCTGAATATATGAAAATGAACCAATTAACTGAAAAAAAGGTGATGTTTATAGTTTTGGAGTAGTCCTTGTACTCTTAATGGGAAAAAGACATTGAACTATAACAAGCCAGACGACGAGAAATTTAGCCAGTTATTTTCCAAGGCAACTTATTCCAAATTCTTGATGACAATATTGTGTGTGAAGGAGAGAGTAAACAGTTAATATCAGTTGCCATGCTCGTGAAAAGGTGTTTATATTAAAGTAGATGATAGACCTAGTATGAAGGAAGTAGTTATGGAACTTGAAGGTCTTGAGTCTGTCTGGAAAATCCTTGTGGTCACAAATGAACCCAATGCGCGGAAGGGATGGAATCCCTTCTTGCTGTGGAAATGAATACCTTTGCAAATGATGATTGTAATAGCACAGTTACTGGATATGACAGCATGAGGGATCATATTATTCTACTGATGTGTGGTGGGAGATGATCTAAAGACAACTACCACTGGCATATGCTAATATATGCGAAGAGACAATTAAGGGAGATGGGGTTTATAACAGACTTTGTGAATTCAGTGATTTTCATGCGTTGGAATTCTTTTATACATTGTTTGTTTATCTATTGTAACATATTTTGGATAATCTTGTTCATTACCATACTAAATCAAAAGAAAAAAAATAAACTTGTACATATTCGAAAATTTTTAAATCCCTGGCCCAGACCCAGGGCGAGCTTAGGGTCATGCTGGCCTACAGATTTTTAGGTGTCAGCCAATTCCCGGCTGGTTGTCCTCTGTGTGATTTTCAAAGCTGTTACCTCAAGCCTTCATCTATACATGCACTTCTTATTCTGTGTAGTTCATTGACAACATCTGTAATCGACATGCGATCTCTTGGAAATTCCTTTGAACATGCCACTCCAATACCCAATATACCAGATATAGAATCCTTGATCTTACTAGTAATGTTATTTTCTAGTTGCAATATTGGATCCAAAATTTCCGTTACTCTGCCAGGTATTGCACTGCTTACATAATTATGAAGATTTGCATGATCCTCAAATGCATCATGTGTTGGTCTTATGTTTGTGAACATTTCTAGTACAACAATACCATAGCTATATACATCTCCTTTCGTTGTAACTGTGTCGCTCATGCTATATTCTGCACGTACATTCAAGTTATCAGATTAGGTATGTAAACAAAAACTGGCTACTTCACTATTTTTGGAACAAAAGAAATATATGAATGTCTGTTATGTCATTAGAAAGGATTGAAGAGTACAATACAATAAAAGTTAATTTTGTTTTCTTTCCTAGCATTGGCCTAATAGCAAGGTTCTAAAAGGTGTAAAGCATGGAGATCAAGCCTTACAAGTCTAGGTGAACCGAGGTGAAGCCAAGGCGTAATAAGGAGTTTTCCTATTTTTATTATTATTTTAATTATTCTAAACTAGTAAATAAAAAAATAATGCATACCACGAGCTAGGCTTGGGCTATGGTGGATTTTTTGTTCGGCTTATTTCCTTTTCAAGTTTTAGCAAGTAATGGTTGAGTATTTTGTTAGTCTGAATTTCAAAACAAGAAAATATAACTTGCCAAACAAAAAGGTGGGCGCCTTTTGCTTTTAGGCACACCTTAGGCGGCTAACATAGAGTGACTGCCTTTCTTCCAGGAATGGTGTTTTCTCTATGCCTAGATGGGCCTTTCAGAACGCAACCTAATAGCGCCAATGGTACCCAATGCTGGAAGGACTAAACAATACAATAAATAAGATTTTTTTTTTCTTTGTTAATACTTTCATGGACTAAATAGTACAATGAATAAGATTTTATTTTTTTCTTTGTTAATACTTTCATGCATTATTGAATACTCCATATTAAACATGCCGATTAAGAGTATGCATCGGAAACCAAACCTGGAGCAATGTAGCCTATGGTCCCCTTGATTGCAATTGAGCTGCTGTCATGTGTTGGATATGTACTGGAAATGTTGGAAATAACTTTGGCTAATCCAAAATCACCTACATAAGCAGTCATGTTATCATCTAAAAGTATATTACTTGGCTTCAAATCACCATGGATTGTAATCGAACCAGTACCACAATGCAGGTATTCAAGTGCAGATGCAATATCAATGGCAATGTTCAGCCTCTGTATCAAAGTAAGATTCCTTGTATTTTCATCATGGTGCAGCAATTTTTCCAAGCTTCCATTAGCCTTGAACTGATAAACCAATGCCTTGAAATCGTTTCCCTGGAAATCCGTGCTCAAACAGATGCTTAATATTTTCAAAAGGTTTCTATGTCTTGCACCTCTTAGTGCATTGCATTCTGCCATAAAACTTCTAGAGGCTCCAGTGACATGGAGACGGAGGACCTTCACTGCTACCAGAGTCTGTCCATCATTGAGAATTCCCTTGTATACAAATCCAAATCTTCCAGCACCAATCAAATTTTCTTCAGAGAAACCACCTGTGGCTCTCAGGAGATCTGCATACGAAACCCTCAAAACTTGATTTCTGAATGACGTCAGGGAATTTTTTTCTCGGAAATTTCTTCTCAGGTAAACGAATACATAGAAACATCCTGAAAGAGTTAGTGCGCCTCCAGCAATCAGTATCGGTATTAAGATTTTCAATAGAGTCGAAAACTTTTTCTTCCTGGAATTTGTCGACAAGCAAGGAGGGAGCTTTAAATCTGAGATGCCTCCACACAGCTCATTATTCCCATTAACTGAAATAGCAGTTGCATTTTGAAAGACTCCTAGTACTGGGACTTTACCTTGCAGCCTATTGAAAGACAAATTCAGTCTCAACAGGGGCAGCTCACCAAGAAAAATTGGGATTGGCCCTGACAAATTATTATGAGAAATATCCAAGTACTGTAAACCCTTCAATGAACTAAGACCTTTTGGTATTTCTCCGTCAAGTGAATTTGCCTCCAGCTGAAGCTGTTGTAAACTGATGCAGCTCGTCAGTGAGTTCGGAATGGATCCAGATAATCCATTGTAAGACAAATCCAAGTTTATAAGATTTATCAAATAACCAACGTCATGTGGAATTGGCCCTGTAAATGCATTGTAGGATAGATTGAAGGCTATTGAAATTGAGGCAAGATTCATAATTTCTCGAGGTATAGAACCACTGAGATTGTTATGAGAAAGATCCAAGGATAACAAGTTGCTGCAATTACTGAGACTCTGTGGTATACTTCCATAAATTTTGTTTTTCTCCAAAGATAAATGGTTTAACAAAGTCAAGTTACCAATTGAAGATGGTATCTCATTTGTGAATCCGTTTATTCCCATGTAGATTTCTTGCAAGTTTGTAAGTTTTCCAATTGCAGAAGGAATCATGCCAATCAGATCATTGTTAGAAATATCCAAATAAGCTAACCCATGGAGGTTCTCAATACCAGAAGGAATGGTTCCTTGCACTTGATTTTCAGACAAGCCTAAGTAGCCTAGATTGCTGGAGAGATTAACTATGGAGTTTGGCAAAGAACCTGCAAGAAGATTGCTACTCCCGACAAGAACTTCCAGACTTGTGCAATTTGTCAATGATGAAATAAAACTGAAATCACCCTGAAAATAGTTAGATGAGAAGATGAAGTATTGAAGACCTGAAAGCCTTGAAAAATCTTTTAGCATCATCCCTGTGAAACTGTTGGAATATAGACCTAAAGTTGTGAGCAAGGAAGCATTTGACAGAGAAAAAGGAGCCACTCCAATAAAATGGTTGCTTCCCACATCAAGAAATCTCAAATTAGGAAGTGTAGAGCCAATCTCTGGGGGTATGGTTCCTTGAAGTCGATTAGAGGCGATTCCAAGTGTAACGATAGTGGATATATTAAAGAGGCCAGAAGGAACATTACCAGTTAAACTGTTTTCCGATAATTGAAGGAACGTCAGGCTTTGAAGTTGGACTAATGACTCTGGAATATCTCCGTGGAAGCCACAGGTTGCCAAAGAAAGGTGGCTGAGAGATGTAAGGTTTCCAATGAAAGCTGGGATATTTCCTATAAGATTGTTTTTGGACAAGCCTAAAGCTTCAAGTTTCAGCAAAGAACCTAGCTCAGGTGGTATGATTCCAGTGAGCTGATTCTCAATTAGATTTAGGTAATAAATATTTGAACATTGAGACAGATTTCCTGGTATTGCACCACCAAAAGAGTTGTTACTGAATTCTACGAATTCTAGCCGCTTTAAGCGGCCTAGTTCAGCTGGGATTTGGCCATAGAAGGTGTTATTTTGGAGAATGATGGTTCTCAGGAAGGAGAGATTGCCTAAATAAGGTGAAAGATTTCCCACCAACCCTTGGGACCTCAGATTGATTGATACTACTCTGTTGGGGTGCCTGCTGCCACATAAAATGCCTTTCCAGATACAAAAATCCTCCCTTTCATTCCATGAATTTAATGCCCCCAGTGGATCATAATCTATGGCTTCCTTGAAGGATAATAGTGCGAGTAAATCTGTTTGATTGTTTGAGCATGTCACTGGACTGCTGGAGAAATGGAAGAACCAAGAGATCATGCAAAGAATTACGATGGGAAGATTTTCCATAGTTTACGAGTGACAGGAGTTACCGTGCTTTGTTTTTCGAATGAGTTATATAGATATAGATATAATTATATATACATACATATGGAGGAAACCTGTGTTGTTAGTCAACCCTCAGAGAATTTGCAAAATGACAAATTTCCATTAGTACATAAACAAACCAGCTGCCTCATGTGCCAAAGTCAAATGTTGTTCTTCCTTTGCTCCCTAGGGGAGATACTACTGAAGATTGGGGGAGTTACTACAGGAGAATATTCTTGTGCATATATAATTGCAAACTACGTACTCAAAAGCTGATTATATTTCTCTTCCTGCTATTTTTATTTATGCTGCTTGTAAAAAATTATATTTGTGTAATAAATAGCTCTGAAGTCAATGGAGAAAACAGACTTCCATTTCAATTTTTTTTTCCTTTTTTCAAAAAAAAATCTGCAGCAATAACAGTTGACAAAGCAATCTAATTATAATATTTCTTTCAATACATGTCTTGAAAGGGCTTAATTTGAGCAGTTGACTAAGTTTTTAGCTTCTTCTAATAATCTAATCTTCTCTATAAAGAAATCTCAGTTACTTGCCGGACTTCACCATATTTTAATGCTAAATAAAATATCTATTGTCATCAGAATTTTATATTGCAACGCTCTTATTTTCAATCACAGTAGTGGTAAGTTTGTATCTATACTTTGTTGTTTAGCAATATAGATGGGTATAGAATGGTCTCAGTTTTCAATAACATCAAAATAAATTAATAATGTTACATAGTTGAACTGAAAATTGTTAGATATTTTTTCATAGTTTATTTATTTGTTTATTGTTTTTATGCAAATAGTTTGCCGCTTGGAAGTTAACAGTTTTTCTTTAACAGACATGCCCATTCATTCCAATAGACAATTTTTGCCTTATATATTGAGTATGTTGTCCATTTGCAGATACAAAGGATATGATCTCTGCGCTGCACGAAGCGGGCACTGGTCTTCGCGCTGCACGGAGACTCCCATCCGTGCAACATGGACACTGGTCTCCACGTGCAAGGAGAGATTGTTCGCGCTGTGCGGAGACATGCTTCGCGGAGCTCAAAGACACCAACATCTGTGCACGCGCAGAGACCCTTCTGCCCTGCACCATTGTCTTGATCCCACTGCCTTTAAAACCATACATATAGTAATATATTATCCCAATGAGTTCAAATGTGGAATGGAATGTGCAGTGTGTCTTTCAGAGGTCTCACACGTGGAAAAAACTAGGTTTTTTGCCAAAATGCAAGCATGGGTTTCATATGGATTGCATTGATATGTGGTTCCAATCTCATTCTACTTATCCTCTTTGTCGAGACCTTACTAGAAATGAAAATAAATCCTCATCAAATCCTAGTAGTCCTGAAGAGATTGTAATTCAAACCCCAATTGAAGAAAATTTAGGCCAGCCACTAGATTTTCCTACCAATGTATAGTTTGGGTAACAAGACTCAAGTTATTGCATTTGGACCTTGTTTGGAGGAATAGTCATCAAGGCATTGCAACTGTTGTTGCTCCATTTCAACCCACTAGCTCCCCATCATTAGCATGACAAGTAATAGGCTAGAGGGAATGCTTGTGATTGACATTCCAAGACAGGTTAACAAAGAGGAAGATGAAAAATCGCATGTTCCTTCGCGTTTGAGGTCGTTGAAAGGGCTTCTAAGTAGTAATATAAAGTTCAACCCTTGGAGTCCTAGAAATGCGGATATGGTACAAGGAAGTAGCAATCAGAGTTGATATCCCCATTCTTTATTCCTTTAGAAGACATCTATTGGTATTATTCTTCTACTTATTTGATGATATTGTTATCACTAGGACAGATCCGGACTCAATCACCCGCCTTCAACAACGTCTTTGGACCTCCTTTCATATGAAGGATCTTGGTCTTCTCATGTACTTCTTGTGGTTGGAATTCACTTTCATCATTCTGATATATTTTTAAATCAACATAAGTACACACAGGACTTGATTAATTTTAGCTGGCCTTCGAGATACTACTTATTCTATGGATACTCCACTGGAAGTAAATACAACATATCATCGTGATGAGGGTGATCTCCTGAAGGATCCTACGTTGTATCGACAGTTGGTGGGCAGTTTGAACTATTTGACGATTACTCAACCAGACGTTTCTTTTGCTGTCCACCAAGATAGCCAATTCTTCCAAGCTTCACGACATCTACATTTGGTTGTCGTTCTTCGTATCATTAGACACCTTTGAGGGTGTCCTGACCATAGGTTGTTCTTTCCATTTAGTATACCCCTTCGTCTTGTTGGATATAGTGATGTAGATTGGGCTAGATGTCCTAATACTCGATGGCCTGTCATCGACTGGCGTATGTGTTACACCTCATCCATTTATGGTCAAAGTCAAAGTTAAATAAGGATTAAGTTGAATAAATGATTTCATGAGGTCTAATTGGTAATTACTAATACTTGAAGGGCTATGAATAATATATAAAGAAATTTAGGGGGTTAGTTTACATTATTAGAAGGGAAATGACTAAATATAATTTTGTATGAAGATTGAAGACTTGATTTTGCAATTTGGCTATAGTTATCCAATTAACTTTGACTTATCTTTTCATTTGTTGAATCCTATGGAGAGAAGAAAGATCGTTCCATAGAGAGAAAAAGAAAAGGGAAAGGAAAGAAAAGGAAAAAGAGAAGAAAAAGAAAAAGGAGGAAAATAGGCTACGACTTTCAATTTCTTTCTCAATTCATAGAGGCAAGCATGAAATTTACTTATTGAAGAATGATATTAGATTTTAGGTTTATGAAAATTTTTCGTAAATTCGAAATTTGATAAAAAGAATGGGTTATTGAAATATATTTAAATATTAAACAAGAATATATATATGGATTTGATGTTGGATTTTGGTATTTTTAAATCAATTTTCGTTCAAAATTCACGTGCAATGCTATTTCTGAAATTTTGCCCAGAAAGTGTCATTTTTGTCAAAGGTTTTGGAGACATTTTTCTACATATAGAAACTAATGCCATATTTCAATATTCTGAATTTTAGTGATATTTTTGTCAAAACTTGATTTTTTTTTTCAGATTTTACAAATTTAATGAAACTAAATAATAAATATAGAAGTTTAGGTATAGAATTAAATTATATATGAGGGTTGTATATGTATAAAGTGAGTGAGTAATGAATTTGGTATATGTTGTGATTAGTGGATAAATTGTTAAAGAAAAGTAAAATGATTATCTCATTATTCTTATTAAAATTGTGAATTGAATTTTGACCCAAATAATTTACATCTAAATTTCTGACCATGGCGACTAGGACTCTCTTTTGAGGCTCAATAGCTAAATACATGGCAATTGAATCATAACTGCTCTACCCCACGCTGAAAAGAAGAAGTGAAAACTCCCAAGGTACGCTCGGTTCCGGTTGAGCCTAGAGCGACCTGATGATACGNTCTTATTAAAATTGTGAATTGAATTTTGACCCGAATAATTTATTATTATATCAGGAGGTAGCAAAGAGATTGGGATAACTCACCAGCCAAACTAATCGTCCCGTAAATGGCTTGTGAATCGAAAAACTTAAATATTTTTCAAGTAATGATAATTAATTTTATTATTATACATTTTATGCAGTTGTGTGAATTTTTTGTCCAATTACATGATAAATGTGAAAATGGTCTTTCATTATGATATATGTAAAATTTTAAAGATTGTATATCGATTATTTGTGAATTAGAATGTGAGATATATGTGATATTGAGATCAACCAGAAAAGTATCCGTGATTATATACTTATTCTAGTTCACTGATAGGCATTGACCGTGTTCTATACTACATTGATGGGTCTTGACTGTGGATGAAGGGGTATGACCATGGATATATAGTTCACTGATGGGTCTTGACCGTATTCTAGTATTGATTATGAAAGGTATTTGAGACCCACTTCCATTCACCGAAGGGGCCTGAGGCTGGTGTCGGGAGTGTGGGGCCCAAGGGACAGTCTACGCGCGTATGACCAGATTGTAGATTTCACTCAGATGGTACATTTTTGGTAGATTTTTTGATACATTTGATGTGGTGGGATGATGATATAGATTTCAGTTGATGATTATATCATGATTATGAGGGATATTTTGAGTATTATGATGACGTCTCACTTTTTGATTATTATTATTATTATTATTATTATTATTATTATTATTATTATTATTATTATTATTATTATTATTATTATTATTATTATTATTATTATTATTATTATTATTATTATTATTATTATTATTATTATTATTATTATTATTATTATTATTATTATTATTATTATTATTATTATTATTATTATTATTATTATTATTATTATTATTATTATTATTATTATTATTATTATTATTATTATTATTATTATTATTATTATTATTATTATTATTATTATTATTATTATTATTATTATTATTATTATTATTATTATTATTATTATTATTATTATTATTATTATTATTATTATTATTATTATTATTATTATTATTATTATTATTATTATTATTATTATTATTATTATTATTATTATTATTATTATTATTATTATTATTATTATTATTATTATTATTATTATTATTATTATTATTATTATTATTATTATTATTATTATTATTATTATTATTATTATTATTATTATTATTATTATTATTATTATTATTATTATTATTATTATTATTATTATTATTATTATTATTATTATTATTATTATTATTATTATTATTATTATTATTATTATTATTATTATTATTATTATTATTATTATTATTATTATTATTATTATTATTATTATTATTATTATTATTATTATTATTATTATTATTATTATTATTATTATTATTATTATTATTATTATTATTATTATTATTATTATTATTATTATTATTATTATTATTATTATTATTATTATTATTATTATTATTATTATTATTATTATTATTATTATTATTATTATTATTATTATTATTATTATTATTATTATTATTATTATTATTATTATTATTATTATTATTATTATTATTATTATTATTATTATTATTATTATTATTATTATTATTATTATTATTATTATTATTATTATTATTATTATTATTATTATTATTATTATTATTATTATTATTATTATTATTATTATTATTATTATTATTATTATTATTATTATTATTATTATTATTATTATTATTATTATTATTATTATTATTATATATTGTTATACTGTGGACTATTAAATGATGTAAACTTAATGTGGATAAAAAAATGTAAATAGAAAAGTATAATTATCTTTGAACTTCTCCACTCACTGAGCTATTAACTCATATATTTTTTCACTATTTTCTTATCAGGTAGTAGTTGAGTTATTAGGTATCTTGTAAAGTTGAGCCTTGATTTTGGAGTCAGAGCCACCGACGAAGTAAGATAGTATGACTCATTTTCTAGACCATGTAGTCAGTATTTTGGGACACATGTTGAACTTGGATGTTATTCCATATCAATTGTAGATAGTTAGATGGGCCCACTATGAATTTCGCATTCATATGTACAGTTGATGTTATTTTCATAGTAAAAATCTGAGTTTCGGCTTATCTCTATACCGTGTTATACTTATGGGGTTGAAGAAATGAATCATGAATTAGTATTGATATGATATTGTTGCTGAGAGTTGTATAAAATTGTTTACAGGTTGGTTAGTCAAAACTACAGGGGAGATAATGCCGAAACTCATATTTTTATTATGACAATAACATTAACTGTACATATGGATGTAAAATACATAGCGAACCCATCTAACTATCTACAAGTGATGTGGAATAACATCCAAAAAAAGGAACGTGTCCTAAAACACCGACTACATATTCTCGAAAATGAGTCATACTAGCTAACTTTGTCAGAGACTCTGACTCCAAAATCAAGGCTCAACTTTACAAGATGTCCAAAAACTCAACTGCTACCTAATAAGGAAATAGTGAAAAAATATATGAGTTGATAGCTCGATGAGTGGAGAAGTTCAAAGGTAATTATACTTTTCCATTTACACATGTTTATCCACATCAAGTTTACATCATTTAATAGTCCATAGTATAACAACATATAATAATAATAATAATAATAATAATAATAATAATAATAATAATAATAATAATAATAATAATAATCAATAAGTGAGATGTCATCATATTACTCAAAATATCACCTCATAACCATGATATACTCATCAACTAAAATCTATACAATCATCTCACCACATCAAATGTATCAGGAAATCTACCAAAAATGTACCATCTGACTGAAATCTACAATCTGGTCATACGCACGTAGACTGCCCATTGGGCTAAGCACTCCCGACACGAGCCTCAGGCTCCATCAGTGAACATAAGTGGGTCAAAGACCTCTCATAATCAATACTTGAAGACGACCAAGGCCACTTCGTGAACTATATGTACACGGTCAGACCCCTTCATCAACAGTCAAGACCCCTTAGTGTAGTATAGAACAAAGCCAGGCCCATAAGTGAACTAGAATAAATATATAATCACGGGGCACTTTTCTGATTGATCTCAATACCCTATATGTCTCACATTCCAATTCACAAATAATCCATATACAATTTTTAAATTCCACATATATCATAATGAAAGAATATTTTCACATTAATCATGTAACTAGACATATAATTCACATAATTGCATAAAATATATAGTAATATAATTAATTTATCAATATTTGCAAAATATTTAAGTTTTCCCACTCACAAGCTATTTACGGGACGATTAGTTTGGCTGATGAGTTGTCTAAATCTCTTCGCTACCTCCTGATATAATAATAAATTTATTTGGGTCAAAACTCAATCACAATTTTAATAAAAATAATAG
>CAIGRB010114842.1:31685-66084 GCA_903798255.1 Fraxinus quadrangulata
CAAATCATCAATACGTGGCAAGGGGTAGTTATTTCGAATTGTTACTTTATTCAACTGTCTGTAATCTATACACAATCGCAGGGTGCCATCTTTTTTCTTCCCAAACAAAAAGGGGGCTCCCCACAGTGATACACTAGATTTGATAAAACCCATGTCTAACAATTCTTGTAGTAGCCTTGATGGTGGGTCCAACTTTTAGTTGGTATCTACTATTGGCGCACGTCACGCTTCGAGTTCACTAGCTTTACCAGGGATAGGGCATGTCAGTATGCTTCTTGGTGATTTTTCGATCTCTTGGAAGAGCAAGAAACAAGCTCGAGTTACTAAATGTTCTACTGAATCTGAATATCGTGCCATGTTTGCTGCTTGTTCTAAAATTGTATGGCTTCATGGACTTCTAACTGAGCTTATTTTTTCTTTGTAAACTTCTAGCTGAGCTTTTTTTTCTCAAAATGATCATACTCATCTTCATGCTGACAACATTAGTGCTATTCAGATTGCTTCCAATATAGTTTTTCATGAGCGTACAAAGCATATTGAAATGGGTTGTTACTATATTCAAGAAGCCCCTGATACCCGTGTTATTTCTTTTCCTCGTATTTCCACTAACCTTCAAATTGTCAATGTTTTTACCAAAAAACAAAGGTTAAGGTTTCGATTTGGGGTGATGGAGACGGGGCATCTGATGCAATTTGTGATATAGCAAGCCCCGACTTGCAATATGATTTCAAGGTCAAGTTTTTTAATTTTAAATTGAAGGACCTGTTTTTAATTTAAAATAAGTGATCAATTTGCAATTTTAAAAGGACATGTTTTACAATTTTCAAAATTGAAAGCGTCCGTCTGTAATTTCAAACCAAGATCAAAATGTAATTATCAAAAGGTATTTTGAATTTAAATTTAGAAGAGTTTTAAATTTGATTTTCTAAAGGGGTTTGACTAATCCAAATTGAAATTTTATCTAAAATTGACGACTTCCACAATATATTTAAAATTGGATTTTAGCTTAAATATTAAATTTTGACCCTAAATTGAGTATTATTTTATTTAGGAGTTTTATCCTAAATTAAAATGTTAATTCAATTGAATTATAGTTTGACTCTAATCTTATATTTAAATGTGAAGACAAAGAATTGTCAACTTAATGATTTGGAAGTTGTATGGAGATACAATTGATAATAGTATGTACTCAAATATTTTATTAAGACTTGTTGAGTACTTTCAAAGTCTTAATATAACAAATGAGATCCTAGCCCACTGAGAGTCAAGTATGGATTCCATAAATTTATGTGAGAAGATCGTAAATTTAAGTTAAACAGTGGGAGTATAATTAATTTATTAAAAGACCGTGTTAAATTAATTGATGCATTTTATATATTATTCTTTTACTTTTCGTCATTCACATTTATTGAATCATGGGTGATCATATGTATTTGAGAGGCATATTGGAAGCCAACAATCAAGCCAAATCTTCTTGATTAGCACCGTAATATGAGAATTGTTCTCAAGCATGAGAAAATTAGTTATATCCTTGAGTAGCCTCTTCTAGAGACACATGCTAATGACTCATTAAGGAAGATGTGACTGCAATAATAAACATATTGATGACAATAGTACTGTATATGTGATACTTGCAGCTATGTCACCTGATTTATAAAAGCAACATGAGGGTATAAATGCTAAGACATTGATTTTTCATCTCAAATAGTTGAACGATGAACAATTACGTGTGGAAATATATGATATTTCCTAGAAACTATAACGGTGTGTAATGGCAGAAGAATCTTCAGTCAGTGCTCACGTATTGACTTGGTTCTGCTATATCTACAAAAGAGTTATTCATAGCTAATTATAAATTTTGATATGAATATACTTGAGTACACACTCTCTAAGTTGCTTAATATGCTTAAAATTGTTAAGTCCAATATCAGAGTATATAGTGGGCAAGCTATTGGTTCTTCCTAGGATACTAAGAGGAAGTATAAATGGGCTTTGGGAAAGTATCAAAGATAGTTAAGACAATCAAAACGGAAAATGACAATGCTAATCTGATGACTCTTGATGTCATTATGGGATGAAAGGTCACTTTGGATGAAAAATTGCAAAACTTATGTCTACTTCATTAACTTCTTGAGCACTAGATACTAGATGTGAATCTCATATTTGTATAAATGTGAAGAAACTAAATAAAAGTAGACCATTACAAAATGGAGAAGTTGACCTGCAAATTGAAAATGAGCAAAGCTTCCTACATTGCTTGTAGGGGTGTACTTTTTGCCACTGTTTTTATGCTTAGTATTAGAATTAGAGAAATGTTATTTTGATTTTACCATTATCAAGAACATTATTTGAATTTCATGTTTGGACGTGAATTATTTAATATTAATGGCAATTGTTGTTCATTTTTATTTCGACAACATCTTAATAGTTATGATAAATTACAAAATGACATTCATATTCTAGATATTGAGTATTCTATAATAGTATAGAAATGAAAGATATAAAAATGATAATCGGAATAACACATATATCACATATATCTGACATTGCAGACTTCATCATATAAATGAGAATGCAATTTCAAAATTACATAGAGATGTATATTTGAGGTTAAATAATTTTGAATTATTGGACAAATGCGAATTATGCTAGTTATACAAGATGTCCACATCCTATTTTTCTTGAAAATGAGAAACTGCACAATTACCAGGCCAATATATAGTGATATATGTGGACTCATGCCAATTACTGCTTGATAAGGTTTCTCTTATTTCATCACATTTACTAATATTATTTTAGAAAAAGGCCATGTATACTTGATAAATTTAAGCATGAAACTCTTGAAAAGTTCAAGGGATTCAAGCTAGAAGTAGAGAAAAACTAGATAAATATATTCTCACACTATAATCTAATCAATATGGAGAATATTTTAGATATGAAATTTCAGATTATCTAAAGGAGAATGAGATTCTTTTACATTGGACTCCCTCGTATACACCGCAGCACAATGATGTATCTAAAATAAAGAATCGTACACTATTAGATATAGTGCGATTAATAACAAGCCCTGCAAACCTTCCAAAATTGTTTTGGATTCATGCATTATAGCATGCTATACATCAAATCATGTCCCATTTAAACTGGTCGACAAGATTTCATACGAGTTATAGAAAGATAGAAAGCCGAACTTGTCTTATTTTAAAGTTTGGGGCTGTGACGCTTATGTGAAGTATACTGAATTGGATAACCTTGAGTCTAAATACGATAAATACATATTTGTGTGATATGAAAAAGAGATATTTAGATATCAATTCTGTAATTCCCTTGAGAATAAAATCTTCGTCTCACAATATACTGTCTTCCTAGAGAAAGAGTTTATTCTAGGAGAGGATAGTGGAATCTAAATAGAACTTGAAGTAGTTCAACAATCCACATATATAGTTGAAAAAATAGATGAACATGAGTTTGATCCCATACCTAATGAGGAACTTTTGAGGACACATTAGCTCCGTGTAAATCTTCTACGATCATTCGACCTCCTAGAAGGTATGAATCCATGATTATTAATAGGCATTACTAATTAAGAATGATGAACCTACTAATTACACATAAACAAAGTCAAGTGTTGACTCAACGAAATGGGAAGAGACCATGGAATTCGAGATGAACTCAATGTATGTGAACAAAGTTTAGATATTGATCGACCAGCCGATGGGATAGGACCCATAGGTTGTAAATGGCGTCAAAATGTTTGATTTTATCAAAAATGAAAATAAACTGTGTGTTTACAAGAAGATAGTAGGAGCGTTATTGTATTCCTGATATTATATGTAGATAACATAATAATAGGAAATGATAAAACTAGAGGCAACTTGATTTATAGAGATATATCTAAAAGATTGCTTAACTCTCACAATCAACAAAAATAAAATTCTGAGAAGATTTTATATGGAGAAAATGAACTGAGATTTCATGAATACGCTAATGCTAACTTTAAATCTGACTAGAATGATAACATATCTCAATCATGATATTGATTTACTCTTAAGCGATGTATTGATAAAGTTCCAAATAGCAAATAACCGTTGATTAAATAGTTGAAACCTTATACACTATTGTTTTAGATGCAACAAAGGTTGTGTTTTGGATCAAGAAGTTCATTAGCGAACTTGGAGTAGTTCATAAAAGTGTTGATCCCATACCTTTGTATTGATATAACAATGGAGTCATCGTGTAATTGAAGGAACTAAGATCTCATCAATGATCCAAACATGTTAAGGCGATATCATCTCATTGGAAAGATATTACAATGAAATAACATAAAGAAAGAAACGAGCTCCCACAGTTGATAATATTGCAGATCCACTGATAAAGAGCTGTCGCATCATAAATATGATGTTATGTAGACTCTTATGATACTAAATATATAAGTGATTGGATCTAGTGCAAGTGAGAGTTTATAAGTATTATGCCCTAAGTTCAATCAACTTTGAACATAAATACTTTTAATATATAATTGATGCATTTCATTTATGGCAGATATGTTATTTAATTGAAGTAATGTTCTAATAAATTAAATAATATAATTTATAAATTCAAATCTTTGGTAATTTGTTAATCACAATGAGTTGTTATTGTGAGATACAAATTACATATGACTAGATCTTAAATCACGCTTGATCGTAAGTAATAACGAGATACTGATATCATTATTATAGATAGACCATCGCGTGTAATATTTCTTATTTGTGAAGTAAGTAGCTCAAGTTGAGGTATAATAACACTTAAATGAACACGTGGATATTTTGTTATATAACAAAACATTGGAGACTCACTAGAAAGATTCTATTTGGATAACTATTTGAGTGTCACTGGTTAATCCTTCAACTTGAGGTCATCATAGTACCTTATATGAGGACAGTCATACTTTGGTGATGTTGGATGTTGCTCTGCCAAGGGTCGCTAATACGGCATCGTTCGGGTATGTCAAGAATCATATGAAGGTTGTGAATGATCAATAGAGGATTCGTCACTCTTAGATAGAATTTCTAACGTTCGGTAGTGAAATTTGTCATTTGACTTGAGGTCATCAAGGTACCTTATATGAGGACAGTCATACTTTGGTGATATTGGATATTGCTCTACAAGGGTCACTAATATGGCATCGTTCGAATATGTCAAGAATCATGTGAAGGTTCTGAATGATCAATAGATGATTTATTACTCTTAGATAGTATGAGATTATGACCTACATTTCATTTAATTAAATTGATAACAAAGTCCTTGACGAAAGTGTAGTCATAAGTTGAAAAGAAGTATTTAATTTATATTGATTTAATAGTAGGATGAAGGATAAAATCGATAATTGAGATTAACAAATATCTATATCTCGTAATTAATCGGATCATATTGACGAAAGAATTATAGTTTCACGGTAAACGAACAAATTTAATTTTGTGATATCACGTGACATTTTTCGTCAGATGTATTGCCTTGACACATTGTTATATGTCAATCTAGAACGATGGACGTGAATTGATGATAAATTAAAATGGGGTATTTTACTTTATCAATTTTGATTAGGTCAAAATAATACTTCATATCGTTAGGCATCGTGATCGAAAACATAATGGGCCACTCACAATAGGAGAATTAGAAGAATTAGATTCACCAATTAATTAATTAGCAAATGTTGGACAATTAATTAAATTTAAAGACGGGTCAAATCCACTTAAATTTATATTAATAGGTTATTAGGGTTTCAGAAGAATTTAACTAACCATTATCTTGCTAACACAAGAAAAGATAAATACAAAAACTTTCATTCTTGTTTCCTGTGTGGATTTTCATTGGAAGCTGGATAATTGCAGATCGTGATTGTTCGTGTTTCAAGATCAGCTAAGGAGTTTACAGAATCTACAAAATGTATAATTTTTATCGTAGTATTTATCTAATCACAATGAAAATCTTCAGTGAAAATTGAAATTATTTTATTTTTTGCCGCACATGATTAAGTAAATTCCCAACGATCACTTACCTTGTTGCAGGTTAGTAAGACTGTTCCACAAGTCCTTTTAACATATTTTTCCTTTTTTTTTCGTAAGGTTTAACCTATCAAAATAACTTTAGGAATAGTTCACAAATAATTTTCAATTGCACTACATGTACAGAAAATGGAACCACAAAATTTTGTCAGAATAGACACAATAGGGGGTGGGTGGTTTTATTGACATGGATTTCTATAGGAGTCAGTGTTCTTCTACTTGCTTCCTGTTTATTATACTTGGAACTTCAGAGAAGAAAGTTGGGGAGGATGAAGAAGAAATTATTTCTTTAAAATGGCGGATTATTGTTCCAAGAACAACTCCCTAGAAGAGAGAGGTCACTTCTGAGGAGCTCAAGAAGGCAATGAACAACTTCCACGATAGTAGGATTATAGGACAAGGAGGCTGTGGCATAGTATTCAAAGGCTTCTTATTAGATAATAGATTAGTTGCAATCAAGAAGTCCAAAGAAGTTGATCCAAACCAAATAGAGCAAGTTATCAATGAGATGATTGTTCTTTCTCAAATCAACCACAAGAATGTTGTCAAGTTCCTTGGTTGTTGTTTAGAGACCTAAGTTCCTTTTCTAGTTCATGAATTCATCAACAATGGCAGCCTTCTTAAATATATAAACAATGAAAAAAAATGGCTCAAACTCTTTCTTGGGACAGGCGCTTGACAATAGCTTCAGAAGTTGCTGGTATGCTTGTATATTTGCACTCTGCAGCTTCACCTCCAATCAGGGGCTAGCCCACCCTTGTCCACCCCAGCCCAAGCCAAATTTTGTTTAAAAAAAAAAAATTGGTTATAGTCTATTTTTCTACTGCCAACCCAGTAGCCCCCTGTACTATTGAATCCTGGCTCCGCCACTGCCTCCAATCATACACCGAGATGTAAAATTTGCAAATATACTTTCAGACACTACTTTCACAGCAAAAGTGTCTGATTTTGGAGCATCAAGATTGGTTCCACTAAATCAAACCCAATTATCTACTATGGTGCAAGGAACATTTGGATATTTAGACCCTGAATACATGCAAACGAACCAATTGATTGAGAAAAGTGATGTACATAGCTTAACAAGAAAAGAGTTAGTAGTCCTTTTGAAGCTATTAACAGAAAAAAAGGCATTGAGCTATGACAGGCCGGATGAGGAGAGAAATTTAGCTAGTTATTTTCTTTCTACACTTGGGCTAGTTATTCAAAATTCTTGATGATAATATCATAAGTGAAGGAAATAGTGAGCAGTTAGTAGTAGTCACATGCTTGCGAAAAGGTTTTT
The DNA here is from genome assembly GCA_903798255.1 of Fraxinus quadrangulata. Taxonomy (NCBI): domain Eukaryota; kingdom Viridiplantae; phylum Streptophyta; class Magnoliopsida; order Lamiales; family Oleaceae; genus Fraxinus; species Fraxinus quadrangulata. The sequence goes on from CAIGRB010114842.1 coordinate 39,012, forward strand.
ATATGTTAGAGGAGACTCAGGAGAGGATAGACCTTTTATGGAGGAAATAGCTATGGAACTTGAAGGTCTGAGACTATCAGCGAAACAATCATGGGCACAAAATGAATCCAACACAGAAGATATGGAATCGCTTCTCTCTGTGGAACTTAATACCTTCTCTAGTGTTGAGGGCAATAGCAAAAGGTATTGTGTATGATAGCATGATGAATGATATAATCCTACCAATGGGTGGTGGAAGATGATCTAAGGATAACAAATACTTTGAACTTGAATTGGATTACTTCCTCATTCTACCAATTTTTCATTTTAAGTGGTCGAAATTTTAATTTTTCGCTCCTTTATAGAACAATTAGCCATTTGGCAAAATTTTATAAATCATTTATAATGGTCAACCATACATTCCAATGAACCTACAAGTACTACTCATTACTCATTTCTATTTATTTTTAAACTAAAACAAATTAATTCTTCCCAAACGAAGGCAATAATTTTAAGTAACTAATTCTGGGAACTTATATTTGTACATTTGTGAAAATGTTGATCTTAAGAAATAGAAGTACATTATCAAATGATGTTAACCACAAAGAATAGGGGTTTCAAAATGGACTAATCCTACCTAAGTCAAGGACAACCTGGCTAGTAAAAATAGCCATGAACTAGGCATCTATGCCATCTTGGCCCATATTAGTCTGATTGCAGGCTAGACAGCCTTTGAAGGCAGGTCATGCTAGACTCAATGAATTGATTTGTTCAAATGGGCTGAAAAAAGATTAAGCAATAGCTCTAGATTTCCCACGATTCTCACAATATTTTCTGTCCTCTCATAATATTTTCTACTCACTTCATGTTCAATTTTGTGACCTATCATGCCGAGTGCTAAACACCAATAGTTATGCATAGCATTGTTCTTTTAGACAAAATGGATTCACAAATTATGACTACATGTGCTATTTCTTGAAATGCATCTTCCGTCGTTGAACCATACATTTCAGCACAAGAACTCATGGAAAAGGGATTGAATCTGAAACCTCTTCTTTTGTTTAATCTGTGTTGGAATTTGATGCCATAATTGACATTAGCTTTCTAACATTTGTGGCCAATGATGAAACCATTAGGCTTGGCATATATTGCTGGAAAAGAATTAAATGACCATTGCCTGATAACTCAAAGTAACTGGCCCAAACACCGGCCCGATCCTTACCCACTTGAGTTGCTCTGGTCCGTTTGATAAAAGGGCTGATTTGTGGGCTTCNTCTTCTTTCTTGGGCGTTTTTATTTATATCCTTTAATCTTTGTGATAAGTTGCATTTGTGGTTGATTGTGCGAGAGAGAGAGAGAGAGAGAGAGGCTGTCCGATTTTGGCCATATGTTTATCTTCGAGCCATTGAGTAACCAGTGTGGTTTAGATTAGAGATTTTGGTGTTTGTGGTTGTTGCTTTGTACAGAAGGGTACAATGATTTGTTCTGAGCCCAAAATACAATAAGAATTTGTTTCTTGCTTTGAGTGATATTAGTCTGTGACTTATTCGTTTTGCTTCCATTGTGAAATTAGCCTAACATGTGGTATCAGAGCATGTGTAAGGATTGCTCTGGAGTTTTCGATTGATGGTCTTATCACCGAAAAATTAATTTTCAGATGATACCCTAAAATTGATTGAAATCGCCGAAACCCTAAACCTAATTTTTTTTATTCCTTTCTTAAGTCAGTCTCTAATCTGTCTCTGTTTTGTGTTTTGTACGAGGACCTTGATTCTTGGTGAACATAGAGTCGCCTATCATTAGTTGCTGGAACCTGTTTGGTGTTTGATTCTTCGAACCAGGTTGGTGAAATACTTCTTAACCCCTTGCATTATTTGATTCTTGATTGTGTTATTAATACATCTTGAATATTGACATTTCCCCTAATTTTACCTATTTTCCCCCTGTAAATCGTGTTATCTGGTTTTAGGATTGAGCATTGACCTGATCAGGGAATCCTGGTGAATCCTAATACCTGTGGCGTTTTTGGATCATTAGATATTAATCAGTTTGATATAGTAGCCTTTTTTTGTGAATTCCTATTATTGTTGGCATGTTTAATCTCTTTGTTAATCCTCTATTTGATTCACTGAATCTATTAAACTGCTTATCATCACTGCTAATTTGTCATTCACTGGTTGATAGTCTATTTTCAGTATGATGTTTTCATTCCTGATTTATTCTACATTGTGATTTGTGTGGTTTTAAATTAGTTGCTTAAAAGATCTGTTCCCCCCCCTTTTTTTTTTTGGAACTGTGACCTCAAAAATCTTTTGTGTTGATTAAAGACTTCAAATGACAATGGCAACATTTGAACTTGGAGTTTTTAATGGAAAAAGGGATTTTTCCCATTTGGCAGCAAAAAATCAAAGGGGTCTTAGTTCATTAGAAAGTGGCTAAGGCTATAACTAGTAATTTTTCTGCTACTATGATTGATGATCAAAAATTTGAATATGAAGAACTTGCATATACTTCTATAATTCTTCATCTGTGTAATCAAGTGTTGAGAAAAATAGGAAAACTTGATAATGCTCAGACTTTGTGGACAAATTTAGAAGAACGATATATGTCTAAATGTCTACCTAATAAACTCTTCCTTCTAGAAAGGTACTTNATTAGAAAAACAGTATATGTATAAGAATCTGCATAATAAACTCTTCATTTTAGAGATGTTCTTTAGTTTTAAGATAGATATATCTAAGGACTTAGATGATAATTTTGATACTTTTAACAAATTAGTTCAAGATATCACTAATGCTGGGGTTCAAAACTTAGATGATAATTTTGGATTACATAACATGTAATTTTCACGCCACATTCCCATGATTGATCTATATCATTTGGTTGTATAGGTGTATATGACCATTGATGGATTTAGTTACGTTAAGTGTAATGAAAATTGTTTTGATCCTATATCAATATAACTAATGGACGAGATTGTTTGGAAATACCCATAATAATGATAGCACAATTTTGAGCTCATAAGGTTGTGCACATTTGTAAGATTACACGTATGACCCAATAGGAGATTGTTGCATATTTTCAACATATATGGGGCCACATATTGTATATTAAAATGTGCGGTGCTATTATTTAAAGGATATTAGTCAATTAAAGTGATCCGTTAAATATGTATTGTGACTAATAGGTATTAAATTTCAGGAATTATAGTGTAGAGATCGAAGTGTTGTTTTAAATTAATGAATGACCAATTTGAAATAAGTAACTACTTTTTATTTATTTTCATTCTATAATTATTCATTGACTACCACTTGCCAGTCATTATTGTGATGGATGTTTTAGACTGCAACAAAATTTGTCATAATCTGAACTACAGCATTAGAGGGACACTCCATGGGATATTATTCAAACTTTGACAAAATGACTAAAGAAATTAATTTCTCGACGACCTTACATATAATTTCCATGGACTTACCAAGAGAAGACTCTGCAAGTTAGATAATTATCTCTTATTGAAATATGTTATGTATCATTATTGGACTTTTAATTCTGTTATTACATACAACGTAAATACAGCCAAGGAAAAATTATAACTTAAGAAAGAGCACATATGCTCCACGCTATAGAAGACCTTTTAGCTATTCATATAGTCTCGCGGGATCTTCTCGTTCTTCACACTAGCATATGACCAATTTAGCACTTTAAAAAAGAGTAGCCTAATTGAATATTCCGTGTAGGAAAGGATCTCTCTGTGTAAACGTAACTATTATTTATTTATTTTCATTACATAATTATTTATCAATGACCATAATTTTGCCATAATATGAAACATCAGTATGGAAAAGGGATTCACCTTGGGACATTGAACACATCTATATTCGTATTATCCAAGAAAACATAATAGAACTAATCAATTTTCCGAAACAAATAAAGAAGTTATTGTTTCAACAAACTTAAGGACAGACTTTTTACAATCTAGATTACACGCTAATTTCCAAGGACTTAGCAAGAGATGGTTCGCGAGTTATATAAATGTCTCAATTCAAATTTTCTTCCAATATTTTCCCCTAAAATAATTAGTTTAAGATCCACCCTTAAAAGGAATGAAACTTGGACAACAATTTTCTAAAAAAAAATTATTTCCAATTTTACCATCTCTAAATAATTGTTTCTAAATTATTTTCTTCCAATTTTACCCTCTATAAACAATTATTCAAACACCTCAAGGCTACAACCTGGCATGCCATGGCACTAACGTCAAGAAGAAAAGTTAACAATTCGAAGACGACCATAAATGAAGTCAATTAGCTAGGGATATTGGTGGAAAGAATATTTTCTACCAAGCACCTTTTGAAAAATCAAAGTCTTTGAGTTCCATGAGAGCATGGTCGAATAGTTCAAACTTAAAAAATTTGACGGAAACATAGAGCTCTACAAGTCTCGTAATTGGGATGAGTACATCTAAATCTTATAGTGAGGATCTATTGAAGGGTATGTCAACAGCATCCATTTGTAATTCTAGCTCCAATAAAATATATTTATGTTACTGTAATTAGAAAGCTTGTAGTTAGATGTTGGGTTGGGTTAGGTTGGGTCAGCCAGCCCACTTATGGTATATAGAGGTCATCTATGTGCTCGTGGCCTCAACTGGCAAGGCCAGAGACCAAAGCTACTTGGAATCAAAACTATTGCAACTTGAAGTTAGGGTCAACTTGGAATTTTACAGACGAACCTGACTACTCAAGATCAAACGAATCCCTAACTTGAGGATAGGGTCAATATATACATGGTATTCGCCATAAATATTATTGACCTAGACTACTTATGTACAGAAAATGGTCTTGCATTATAACAATGCTGATCCACTATAAGTTAAACATGACCACTAGGAAATCGTCTTCAATAAAATCAATTTAAATATTCATAAACAAATGCCCCAATAGCGCAAGAGAGCTATCAAATAACTTTATTGCTATGAAGAAGGAATGAGACTCAACCACTAAAATATAATAGTGTAAAGTATCATAATTTCATATCATTCTCAATTTCATCACTTTCCCACGTGTAGTGTGCTCCTATCAGCAATGTTTTTTTGTCGTGTCAGCATCTGTCAAGTTTAACTCCAATGTCAGGTTTTCCGTTAGTGTTACTGAAACGAAATGACTAACGTGGGACAAACGCAAAAGTTGAGTAATCATTTTAATGCAAAAAAAAAGTTCAGTGACTTACAACTTTTATGCCCTCCACCTTTTTATAACAATAGAAATGTTAAAGTACCTAATCTCATGGAATCAACTTATTCTTCACACTAGTATATGACTAATTTAGCCCTTTGGAAAAGAATGGTCTAATTGAATATTCAGTTTAGGAAAGCATCCCTTCGTTTAAAAGTTACTACTTTTCATTTATTTATTTTCATTCTATAATTATTTTTTGATTACCACTTGCCAGTCATGATTACGATGGAAGTTTTAGACTACAACAAAATTTGTCATAATCTGAAACAACAGCATTAGAGTGGGACACGCAATGGGATACCATTCAAACTTGGCAAAATGACTAAATAAATTGATTTTTTCGACGAACTTACAAATAGACTTTTTAACGTCTGGATTACAAGTTAATTTCCATGGATGTAACAAGAGAAGAAATTGCAATTTAGATAAATATCTCTATTGAAATATGTTTATATCGGTATTGAACTTTTGATTCTGTTAGTACATACAATGTAAATACAACTAAGAAAAAATTACAATCTAAAAGACCATGTAAGTTGTACCGATATTTAGACCTTCTAGCTATTCATATATATAATCCCATGGGATCTACTCGTTCTTGGCACTGATATGACTAATTTAGCCATTTGGAAAAGAATAGTCTAATTGAATATTCCGTGTTGGTAGGAAAGAGTCTCTCCGTTTAAAAGTACCTATTTTTATTTACTTTCATTCTATAATTATTTATCAATCGCCACTTGCTAGTAAAAATTTTCGTAATGTGAAACAGCAGAATTGAAGAGGGACTCACCTTGGGACATTGAACAAATCAACTTGACCAGCCAAGAAAACACGTTAATTTCCATGGACTTAGTAAGAGATGACTTCGCAAATTATATAAATCTCTCTTATTTGAGGTACTTTCATAATATTATTAGAGTCCTAATTCTGTTACTTCGTACAACACAAATACAACAAAGGAAAAATTACAATCTAAAAGTCTCCATGGCCAATGGATTGCATTTTCTGAAAATCCAATTCATTCTGGCAATTCTGGTTTCATTTGTCTCAATATCAATTTCAAGTTCTATCCCATTCCCAATAGCGATGCCAAACTGTACGGATCGTTGTGGAAATGTAAATCTTCCCTTCCCTTTTGGCACTACAGAAGGATGTTACCATAACAGTACATTCTTAGTCACTTGTAATGAAACCTACAGTCCTGCCAAAGCATTTGTACGAAACTCAAACATAGAAATCACTAACATATCCCTGGAGGGCCAATTGCGCGTCCTAAACTACATAGCTAAAGATTGTTATTATCAGGATGGCACCAGAATGCAGTATGGTAATTCCTGGATACGATTAACCTGGGGCCTCACCATCAATAATACTGCGAATAAATTCACCGTGGTTGGTTGCGATACTAATGCTTTTGTGCATGGTAAGCGGTTTAACAATAAATTTTATCGGACAGGGTGTAATTCGTATTGCGGATCCAAGGAGGATTTGGCAGACGGTATGTGTTCTGGTCTAGGCTGCTGCCAAACTTCTATCCCAAAAGAGGTGTGGATAGCAAACATGACATTGCAGAGCTATGATCAATTTCAAAATGTGTGGAATTTCAACAATTGTAGCTATAGTTTCCTTGCTGAGGAAAGTGCATTCAGGTTTACTCCAAGTAGTCTTTCTAGCCTGATGAATGAAAAAAGTCTTCCTATGGTGGTTGACTGGGCAGTTGGAGATGGAACTTGTGTGGAGGCTCGAAATAACATGTCTAGTTATGCATGTCAAAGTTCGAATTCCAAATGTAACGAACCCAATAATGGTTATGGGTATCGTTGTTATTGCGAGGAGGGTTATCAAGGAAACCCATACCTCGTTGATGGCTGTCAAGGTAGGTTAGATTTAATTTTTTTCCCAAGTAATTTCTTGATATACATACATAGCTTGCTCTCGTTGAGCATCTAGTGTCATTTTATTTGCAGTGTTTGAAGAATATAACTTCATTTGCTTTTCTGTATTTGGTATTTTTCTTATGCAGATATTAATGAATGTCTAGATCCGAACAATAAATGTGAAAAGGGATGTGAGAACTCAGCGGGAAATTATAGCTGTTTTTGCCCGAAAGGTTACCACGGCGACGGGTTGAAAGATGGACGAGGTTGCATTCGTGGTGAATCACTTGTCTTCAAACTTGTCGCAGGTTAGTATGAATTCTTTTGGTAGATCTTAACCTTTTCTCTCATTTTTGTGGACGGGTGTAACCTGCCAACAGAATCTCGGGAATTTGTGGGACCTTTAATATCAACCCATATTTCCAAAAAAAAAATTCTAGCATGTTGGTTCAATGAAAATAAAGAGGGAAAAAGAAGTTAATGTTAACTCTTTTTGCCCCTTGAAAATTTCAATAACAGGGATTTCTCTAGGCTTCATTGTTCTTCTGCTTGGTGCCTGTTGGTTGTACTTGGAACTCAGGAGAAGAAAGTTGATCACAATGAAGCAGAAATTCTTTCTTCAAAATGGAGGATTGTTGTTGCAAGAACAACTCATTAGAAGAGACTACTCTCCCGATGCAACTAAAATATTCACTTCCGCTGAGCTCAAGAAAGCAACAAACAACTTTCATGACAATAGGATTATTGGCCAAGGAGGTTTTGGCACTGTATACAAAGGCTTCCTATCAGATAATAGAATAGTTGCCATCAAGAAGTCCAAAGAGGTTGATCCAAACCAAGTCGAGCAATTTATCAATGAGGTGATTGTTCTTTCTCAAATCAACCACAAGAATGTTGTCAGGCTTTTTGGATGTTGTTTAGAAACACAAGTTCCTCTGCTTGTTTATGAATTCATCAACAACGGCACCCTTTTTGAACACATAAACAGTGAAACAAAAGCACGCGCTCTTTCTTGGGACAAGCGCTTAACAATAGCTGCAGAAGCTGCTGGTGTGCTTGCATATTTGCACTCGGCAGCTTCACCTCCAATCATACACAGAGATGTCAAGTCGGCGAATATTCTTTTAGACACTAATTTCACAGCGAAAGTGTCTGATTTTGGAGCATCAAGATTGGTTCCTGTGGATCAAACTCAATTATCAACTATGGTGCAAGGAACATTTGGATACTTAGACCCTGAATACATGCAAACGAACCAATTAACAGAAAAAAGTGACGTTTATAGTTATGGAGTAGTCCTTGTGGAGTTACTAACAGGAAAAAAAGCATTGAGCTACGATAGACCAGAGGAGGAGAGAAACTTAGCGAGCTATTTTCTTTCTAGACTGAATCAAGGCCATTTATTCCAAGTTCTTGAAGATAACATTGTATTCGAAGGAAACAATGAGCAATTAACGGCAGTTGCTATGCTTGCTAAAAGGTGTTTATACATAAGGGGAGTGGATAGACCTAGTATGAAAGAAGTGGCTATGGAACTTGAAGGTCTAAGACTATCAAGAAAACACTATTCGGTAAAAACTCAACCCAAAGCAGAAGAGATGGAATCCCTTCTCTTCTGGCCAACAAATGCCTTTGCAAATGGTGAAGGTAATACCATAGGTACTAGTTATGATAGCACGAGGGATCATATACTGTTACCAATGGGTGGAGGTAGATGATCTATTATTGGTATTAACACTGGAATATCACCATATGAATGATCTTTGAAGATTAAAAGTATTATTGTTGGTTACACTTTTATTTCTTGTAATCATGTATCTGTGTAATAATAATAGACTATTATCTTATCAAATTTTGTAACATGTTTCTCTCGCTTAGTCTCCAATCATGTCTAGTGGTTGAGGTGTTGGATTATATATATAAAGAAAGGAATGATCTAATGAGCACCGATGTATCTTATTCAAAATACCGATGACATGTCATATTAATTCATTGATGGATCACCGGTATTTAGTACAAAATGAGCACCGATGCTCCTTAGATCATTCCTCACTATACATATATATTTTAAAAGAATGAAGTTTTCCAAGGGTTGAGGTGTTGGATTGTTGTTGTTTTGAAAATTGTTTTTCCTTCTTTTTTTCTTGTAAAAACACGGAGAACTAGACTATTTACATCAAGCTGTAATCATGTGTAGCATAGAGGCTCTCTCCACGTGCGCGCGCAGGGTGGTGCAAATCATGGATCGAAACAGGCTTCGGACCTTAAACTTGTGTGCGGACGCGACCTGTATATACGAATGTCGGACCGAAAGGAGCAAAATTGGCCCCTTGAATGAACACGTGGATGTTATTACGGATAGACCATCACGTGTGTCATTTTTACTTGTGAAGTAAGTAGCTGATCTCACAAGCTAAAATGTGGTGACACTTGAATGAACACGTGGATGTTTTGTTATAGAACAAAACATTGGAGACCCACTGGGAGATTCCACATGGATAACTATCTGAGTGTTAGTGGTTAATCTCTAACGTTCGGTAGTGGAATTGGTCCTTTGACTTGAGGTCATCATAGTACCTTATATGAGGATAGTCATACTTTGGTGATGTTGGATGTTGCTCTGCCAAGAGTCGCTAATACGGCATCGTTCGGGTATGTCAAGAATCATATGAAGGTTGTGAATGATCAATAGAGGATTCGTCACTCTTAGATAGTAAGAGATTATGATCTATATTTTATCTAGTTAAGTTGATAATGAAATCCTTGGCCAAGGTGAACTCATAAGTCGAAAAAGAGTTTTCGACTTACATCGACTTAACAGTAGGATAAAAGATATGATCGATAAACGAGATTGACACATATCCATATCTCATAATTGATCGGATCATATTGACGAAAGGATTATAGTTTCACGGTAAACGAACAAGTTTGGTTTGTCACACTACATGACATTTCCCGTCACATGTATTGCCCTGACACATTGCTAGATGTCAATTTGGGACGACGAATGTGAATTAATAATAAATTAAAAGGAGTGTTTTAATTTATCGATTTTGATCAGATTAAAATAATAATTTACGTCGTTAGGTATCGTGATTGGGAACCTAATGGGTCACACACAAAAGAGAACCAGAAGAATGAGATTTACCAATTAATTAATTAACAAATGTTGGATAATTAATTAATTTGGCTACTTATTAATTGGACCATCAAGATTGATTATCTACTATGGTGCAAGGAACCTTTGGATACTTAGATCATGAATACATGCAAAGAATCAATTGATTGAGAAAGAGATGTTTATATGTTTGGAGTAGCCCTTATGAAGCTACTAACAAGAAAGAAAGCATTAGGTGTTACCTTAATCTTATACATTGTTCTAAAAAGCATAAAGTGTGCTAGACGTGAAAGTCAAGTTTCAAGCTTTACAAATTTGGGCGAGGCTTAGGCTTAGGCTTAAAAAAATGTTTTCTTATTTTAATATTATTTTAAATTTTTAGTCATTCTAAAAATCATTTATTAAAATAGTTCCTACAATTTGTCAATTATACACTCTTCAAAGGAAAACTTGATAAATAGTATGTTACTTACATAGCACCAAGATCACCGAGCCAAGGAGAAAAAGGAGCTTGCGACTATTAGTGCTCTGATGGTCAATTCAACCGTCAATACAAGTTGTAGAGAGGAAGGTGGGTATGAGAGAGACAAGCAGAGATTTGACTAGAGCTTTGATATAAAATAAAAGTGTACATTTCTCTTTACCTACTTATGTATTTATAGGAAGTTGTGCTAGGGTACATAACACATAACATAAAGGTGTCCATGATGTACGTCTATTATGAACACAATTATGGAAAATGCTATATACACATAGCATTTCCCATTTATTGGAGAAAGATCCTTGAGGAGCAAGTCATAGAGCATGTAGTCCTAGTCCATGTGTCATGCTTTCATTGGTTTGCTTGACTCACTCCTGGTTATGGTAGGTTTCTTATGAATTTGTTTCCTCGTTCAACTGGGTTTCCTTGTAGAGATTGATTCTTGAAGATCACGCGTGGAATTCTAGGAACTTGATAGGGTAGTTTCCTCATTGAAGACTTTCGTCCAAGGTCAATTGGCCGTCATTGGTTCGGCTGATGTGTGATGCCGTGCAAAGACCACAGGAATGATGTCATAGGCGAGAGCAGATGCAAATGCGTCATATCCCTCACTTGACTTGATGGCAAACTTACTTGTCATTCGTTGCCATGCTAGTGCTCACGTGGAGCTCACGTTGAGTTAGAGGTGTAACAATTGCCACTCACAATTTAACATAGAGACTTTCTTGCTAATTTTCTCTCTATCAAATATAAATACCTCAAATGCAGAGTATGGCATGACCACACAAGGAGATGAATACAGTTATGGGATTCTTCTATTGGAGATGATCATGCACTCAAGGAACAAACAAGCCTTCACTGCTTCACAATTATGTACACAATGCAGTAATGGAAATTGTGGATCCACTCATTCTATCAGAATAAAAGGTGGAAATAGGTCGATTCTTGACTTCTTTTCCGTAATCGTTCTCAAATTTTCAATTTCCCAGGTTAATAGATCGGTCCATCACGTTTTAACAACATTGCTATTTTCTTTCTATTAGACAATAGTAATGGACGAGAAGCGATTAACTATTGGATTGTAAAAGTTAGGCGTGGAGTGTTAAATTATATCATTTTAATATGCTATCTAGACACGCAATAATCACAATATTATTTTAAATTCATAGTGCATTAATATATAAATTAAAGTAGACTTTCATCATGGACCATGTGATCATCAACCATTAATTTTAAAATAAATCAAATGCGGAAGTATTAATTGGAACCTGCAATTTTTCTGTAATATTCTATTTTCAAAATAACCAATTATTATTGGCCAATAAAGTGCCCCACTTTTCTAGCTATGTGCTTGATTGATAAATCTTTGTTAATTTTTTTTTTTTTTAAATTTAACTATTAAACTTCTATCAAATTAAATTTGTTAAAAGTTTTATCAAAAGCTTTGTCTCACGACCCCTAGGTTTTGAGTTGTCAATCTACAGAAGATCATATTTGATTATACCATTTCTACTACTATATTAAAGTTTTATGTTCACGTACAAATTGAAATACTTTTTTTCAATATCGTAACGCAAAATATTTCAGTATTAAACATAAGTTCAAGACTTCTGAGGCACTATAAAAAAATTGTGCAAGTGGAACACTGAATCACTTATTGGGGCTCCTTCAATTATTGATTAAATTATTCTGGTTTTTGTTTGAATATCATTGACGTGTGAAAAGACCTCTACATACATGTATACGTATTTATGCCCCAGTTCGGATTTCATTAAAATTTTAATATTTTTTTTTCTTTTTAATTACACATTCTATAATAAAATAATATTATATGTAAATTCCAAAATTCTTTAAAAAAGTTAATTTTAAAGGAATCCAAACATGTGCTATGTATGTATGTATTGGTGACAGAGAAACGACATAAATTCACAATTGGCTTTAAATGTGTTCCATAAATGTGACTATTCTTCCAAGAAATATTTTCCAATGCGTTTGGTGGATTAACACAGGGTGACAATTTAAGCAATTACTTAAAGTCAATGAGTAATTGCTTAAATTCAATAAGTGCTTATATATTAAACTCCTAATAATATCAATTAATATTGTAAAGGTTTATGACATGTTTTTATCTTAATATTTGTCATTTAAAATAGTTATTAGCATTACTTCATGAAACAAATATAAGTGACATACTCGGTATGTTAAAATACAATTTTTCTATGTGTACATCCGGGGTGTCGGTACGCACAGCATTATTGGTTAAAATACATAATAGAAATCGCACTTTTTGTGTGTAATCTAAACAAATAGATATTAATTAATTTTAACATAATTGGGTCAAGGTAAATTAATTAAAATGTTAATATGATAGATAATATATATAGAAATAAATGTAATTTTTAAGGAGAGCTAGGGATTTTGCCCTGGGTCATTTTTTCAAGTATATTAATAATTATATAGCAATACTAAAAAATAAATCATTGCCTAATTTTTTGAATCTTACTATAAGAAACCGAGAATTTGAGATTAATAATTATAATCTAGTACATCATATTAATTTTTTTTTTTTACAAAAAATCTATATAGAAATTCTTCGTTCAATAACACTGAGTCAGAAATTCTTCAAACTAGTATCGAGACCGGGAAAGTTTGAAGTTGATTATTGCTGCAGAATGAATCCAGTTTTACATATTATATATTAAAAGGACGAAAACAAATCATTAACAAGAAATAATTATTCGCACCAATCTGAAACTTTCACCTATGAAAATGCAGAAAATTTGCAATATTGAAATTTGATGATTCTATTTGACCAGTCGGGACATTCAGATAATTCATTAATACCCACATTATTGAGAATCTTTGGAATTTTCATCGCCACTATCGCTACCTTGTGGCTGATTTTGATGATGCTGATGCTGCTCCAAATTCATGCCTAAATCAATCCTACTATTACTATATGCATTAATGGTGGCCATTATTCCCATGTTACTAGTGTCGGGCACGCCGAGTCCGAGCTGCTGAACCGGTGGCGGTGGCTGCTGTAACACCATAGAACCAAGCTGAACGGGGCTGAACCGGCCGCTACTTGGGAACTCGAAGCCACCAATTCTCTGCATGGGAGATGCCTTGTACTGCCATAACTGGTGCTCTTGCTGCCCTGAACCCACCGTGGTCGTGGTGGTTCCTCCCGTCACAGGCAGCATCCAGAAGGCGTTGCCTACGTTGGTTGCGGCCGGAGCCATCGCCCACATGGCGGGAGCCGGGAGGAAATTGGAGGGCTGTGTTGAACTGGGTTTTTGTTCTGAACCCGGTTCTTGATCTTGCACCCCTGATCTCCCCAGTTTAGAAGCTGTAGGTGAAGCTGCCCCACTGCCATCTTCCCTGAACCGCTTTTTCATGTAATTCTCCTCCGGATCTTGCCCAAACCCGGTGTTGGAAGATAGCTGGTTGTGGAACCCTAGCATCCCGGTGGCGCCTCCGAGGAAGAGAGGAGCAGACTTGGACGGTGGAGCTGAAATGGTGGTGCCACTGCTGCGTAAAGACACGTTGAGGGTGGAGAAATTAGCCGGAATTGTACCTGTACCAGTGGCAGCTATAATTGACGGTTCAGCATGGTGCAAAAGCCACTCTATTGTCTCACCATCCGATTTATGGCCTAATTCTCTCGTCAGCTGGAAAACCCTAGCTGCACACAAGGCCGGCATGCGGATGCGCCGCCCCCGGCCGTCCACTTTCGTGTGGCGATCTTTCGATGGCTTTTTGGCCACTTTATTGTTCACGGCGGAGGTTGTAGGGGCGGTGGTGGTGGTGGTAGAAGAGGATAAACCTAAGCTGGTTCTTGATTGCATGGAGATGGAGCCCATGAAGGGACCATGGGCTGGGGCCTGGCCGGACCCAGGGTTAGGTTCAGGTTGACTTTGGTGGTGAAGAGAAACTAGTTGGAGAGAAGATGGTTCTTGATTTGGTGCATGATGGTCCGAGCCACTTCCACTCCCTTGGGTTTTGCCATGTGGCTCCCTAAATTCCATCCTCTGTGGAAGTGAAGATTTTCAAGTGAATTTTCTTGAAACTCCAAACATGGTCGAATTCCAATTGTCAATTGATGAATCTTAGTGATGAAGCTTTTCTTACCCAATTGAACAAGTGGAAGTAGTGGGATGGGGGTAGGGTAGGGTAGGGTTCTTTCTCTCCTTCTTCCTCAGTGGTCGACTGCTGTATTTAGAGAGAGAATCTCTCTCTGTGTTTGTGATAGAACTAGAGAGTAATTGTGGGATCCAACAAAAAGCTAAAGAGAATCAGTGTGCGATTGTGGGGTGGGGGGGTCCAAGTGGGGACCTGAAGAAAAAGATGAATAAATATAGCAGAAGCTAAAGGTCACTCGTGGGGTCTAATTGTAAGGAATGAAATACAGTACAATTTAGCTGTCATCGTGATTTGAATTTGCTGTATCCACAGCCACACACACGCACTTCATCGTTCTTATTGGATATTTGACAGTTTGTCATCTGTGTTTCAATATCTGGCACATGGAGGATAATGGAAATAGATTAGTAGTCAATTACTAATAATTTGAAGTCACTTTTCTTTTTCTTTTTTTCATTTAGGTGAAAGTCAAACCCATATTACTTACGTTCAATGTTTGGCTCACGTTTATAAATTTTCAAATCAATTTTTATCATATATTTTATGAAATCTACAAGTAATACTAATCAATTTCTATTTATTTATAATTTAATGTTTATTTGGCACAATTTATTTAATTATTCATTTAATTTCTTTTTGCTACTTTTCTTTATGAATTGTATGTCAGTGGAAGGTAGACAAGGTGGCTAAAGAGTTTTCTAGTGTGAAAGGTTGAATACTGACTTGGAAAACGTGGAGGAGAGAATAATTCTAAATAAAAAAGTTTGGGTACTAGTCTTTTTACCCTAAACATTTTCTTCAATGACCGATTACTTAGCATTATTAATTAATTGTTTCACAAAATGATTATTCATTGAGTAATGCATTGCTTAAGAAGTTGACAATGACGATTAGGATGACGCCTATCAATTCCAAGCACATTGAGTCCAATTGTATGATTAAATAAGAACAAGATGTGTCATGAGCAAGTGTTTTAATCATCTTGGACGATGGAGCACTTTCTATAAATCAAGGAACATAAATTAATGCAAAGCACGAGTTAAACGAGTGATTTATCAATGATAAGATATTGAAGTCTTCCTTTAGTTATTTATGTAACAGCACCCGTTAGGAGCGATTTTGATTTACTTATGTTTGGAAAAAAAAATGTTTTCGTCTAAGTATGAAAAAGGTGTTATAGTGTGTAAAAATATTTATTCGAAATAAGGTGTTACAGGATATAATCATTAAACAACTATGAAAAACATTGTATTGCATTGAAAAACATATTGTTTTTGTCTTCTTACTTTTTTTATATTTTTTATTTGAATTACTTCCCATTGAAGTACAATCCTGACATGGCCCCATGACAACTAGGACAAAGCTCATCGGAAGTGACTACGCAATTCCTCCACGGCCAATTGTCGGAGCATATTGATGTGGAGAACTAGCGTCAACCCTGCTTGAGAGCTCCAACTGAAGGATTGCATTTTCGAGTAAAAAGCAATTTTAAGATATTCTTTATTTATAAAGAGCGTCTTATATGCTATAGAAGTCCAGGAGTGTTCTCCTCTCACCACTGATGTGGCAACATCAGCAATTAGCCAAATGGAGATAGTGTGTTAATTTGACTTTTTCCAATTACTCAATAGTCACATCATTACTAACTTCAATCTCATGTCGTCCCAACCACCCAAAATTTCATAATTAATATGTATAAAAAATTTCTTTCAGATTTAATATTTATAATATTTATCTTTTCTTTCACGTGTAATATTTATAAATTGTTTTACCAAGTTTTGTAATTTTTATGTGTGAAATTGTACACGTGTTAATAACAAACATGAAAAGCAAATATTACATTGTCTCTCGAAAATTATCGTTAGAAAATATAATCGATACTACGGATAAAAACATCTTGCTCCGACGTCATAATTGCTACTGGCAATACTCGTATATATGTCGTCTTCTGTAATATTATATGTCGCTTTCCGCACCTTTTTGCTCTAACAGCATTTGGATCACCTACGACTTGACTTTCTTCGCGACTTTTGCTTCCAATCTTGTTCATGACAACGTTGCCTCCGTTATCAATCTCTTTCAGGTTGATACACAACTTATCAAATTCGTCGAACAAATAGGTGCTGTGAGCATCTTTTAAAGAAGCGTGCGTCGTCGACTAGCAAAGAAGCCTTGTATGAGAACATCACATGTCATCCCATCAGTGATTGCCTGTAATCGTTGTCAACCAATGAATCACCCATATGTTCGTCAACTTACCCAACCCTGACATTCTTCGTCCATCTTTGTAGAATGTATTTATCTGGTAAAAGCAAAACTTTTTTTTTCTTGAAATAGCTAAGCATATGTCGACACAGATAACCTTCAAATTCAAACATCCCACAACTGCTTGCTATGAAATCCAAATTTGTGAAATAGGTAAGTACACGTTCATGTTCGAAAGTCTTTCCCGGCTCAAATCGCTCCACCCCATACACTTTAGCATCGACGGAGTCCAACCTCTTCGAGCAAATGTAAAAATTACTTTGCTCAACTTCCTTCTAAAAAGACATGAAAATACTTTTTGTGTAAATTTGGACCATCTGGTGTTCCATTATGCTAATTGATGTCAGTCTTGGTTGTTCAGCGAGATCGATGTGGTGAGCAACTAACTCTTCATGTCATTGATGAGCTAGTGCCCTGTTGAAACGAGTAATGAAAGCTATAAACGAATTCTTCCGGTTGATGTATTTTTTCATGAATGAGTGGCCACTCTCAGATCTTTGGCTGCTAGACATGCCCGCACTAAAAACTTGTTTCTTATACGCAGGTACCCAACGAAAACGTATCTTGTACATGTTACTGAGCCATTCATTGGAGTCCAGTTGTGTAGTTTCCATTACCTCATTCCAACGGTTCTCGAACTCCTTGGGTGTCTCAAATTGTTTGATGATAGTTATCAATTTGTGATACTGCTCATTATATAATCTAGCATTAATCTTCTCCGAAAACTTGTTAAGTATGTGCCATAAGCAGTAACGATGCAATGTCATGGGTAGTATCATTGTTATGGCTTTTGAAATTGTAGCATCTTGATCAGTAATGATAACCCCTGGCGACGAATGATTTGGCATTGCTTCAAGGAACTTCAAGAATAACCAAACAAATGATTCAACTATTTCATCACTCAATAACCCACAATCGAAAATAATTGTCTGTCCATGGTGGTTCACTCCAAAAGGGGCAAAAATCATCGAGTACTTATTGGTGTTGTAGGTTGTGTCGAACACCATGACATCGCCGAAGTATGCATACGATCTTCTTGACTCCGAATCAGCCCAAAAAAATAGAACAAACTTCTTATCCAAATCAGTCTCGTAATCAAAATACAAGTTTGGATTTTTTTTCTTTCTCAAGTGTAAAATGCTCGATCAAATCATTTGCATCATGACCACTTTGTTCCACTCGTATATTCCTTTCGTAGTTCCTGATATCTATCTCTACACACCCAATCGATGAATGACCACCTGAATCTATCTCCATAAGTTGCATCTGTTGGTATGTTGGCCTACGAAAACTGTTGTGTAAGTGCCTTCTTTATGGCCGACATTATTCGGTGTGATCTCAACAAATGAACTCTACTAGGAGTAGTAAGACCATGATTATGCTCTTCTACAAATTTGTTCACAAATCATCCTTGTCCAGTTTATTGTTTGACTACAGATAATCTAGCGTTGCATCCGACTCGTGTACTTCCACATTTTCTTTCCCCAACCCATGGCAGTAGATTTTTATATTTTCTCTGGTAAGTATCATCTGTTTTTCCTTCCTTCGAACACACAAATAATTTCCAATAAGTCTCTCTTGTTTTCTTATTTTTCTTGCTATTTGCAGTTCTTGTACTAAATCCTGCTTCTCGTGCATACTGATTATAGAAACTATATGCATCCTCATGCGACTCAAATTCCTGTCCAACTTTGAGTATTTGACTAAGAAAAACTTGTGGAAAAAACACATTGTCAACACTTTCTGAATCCATCCCTACAACAGGTAATAAAAAGTCGAAAAGTTAAGGCATATTTACTTTTTTTAGTAGTAAGGAACAAAATTTTAATTTTCTTTTTCGATATTGTTCCGTGATTTTACAATTCAAAAATACCAAACATTTATAGGCAAGAAAATATAATAAGAAATTATAAAAAAAAGTAATAAATTTTTCAGTTGTCTTCTAACAAAATTTTAGTTTTCTCTATCAACATTGTTCTGTGAATCCATCCCTACAAGAAGTAATAAAAAGTAGAAAAATTAAATAATAAGAAATTTGTTTTAACAATATGAAAATTAATGGAATGTGGTAATACGAGAAATTATTAAAAAAAAAAATTAAAATCACCTCAAAGACTAGAAATCCTTCCAAATATTTGAGACTTAAGAAGCAGAGAAATCGGATGCCAAAATATTTGAGACGTGAGAAACTTTTGCCAAGTGAATGAAATTTTAATAAGTGAATGACTTGACAAATTTTATACATATTAATTATGAAATTTTGGGTGATTGGGACGACATGAGATTGAAGTTATTAAGTTAGGTGGAATGGGGCGGGGCGGAGTGGGGTAGCAAATCACAAAATTGAAAATCTGGAAAGTGATGTGACGATTGAGTAATTGAAAGGAAAAAAAGTCAAATTAACACACTATCTTCATTTAGCCCACTATTGATGTGGCACGCCACATCAGCAGTAGGCATAGTGTTCTCCTGCCCACAGTGGACAGGAGAACACTCCTGTATAGAAGTCATCTTTAAATTTAGAGAGTCAATATTTTTATTCAATCCAACAATGCTTTCTACTTAACTCTTTATTTTGCTTTTTTCAATAAATGTTTTTTGATTTCCCCTTAGATTTCTTAGAGGGGTCTTACTCCACATGAATCTTTTCCACGTTTGGACTGGACATTGCTAACACTTTAATTTAACATAATTTTTTTTAAAATATGTGGTCCATCAATTTAAATGTAGTTTAAATAGTTTAAGAAGTAAAGTATTGAAATATGTGATTTATTAAATATAATCATCACGCATTAAGAATCAAAAGTGCATTAGACTCTCTATATTAATTTGAAGACAAACCCACTTTCTATTTTAATTTCAAAGTTAGAATGGAGAATTTCTTAAATCTTATTGTTAACTCTTAAAAAATAAACTCTTGTAGATATTCTTAGGGCATTTTCAATAAACTCTTTATTTATATAGGGTATCTTTAAATTTAGATGATAAAAGTTTTTATACACTCTAGTAAATTCTCTATTTTAACTCTTCATTTTGCTTTTTCTCAAGCAATGTTTACTAATTTCTCTTCATATTTTATTTAATATAATTTTTTATATGTCAATTGACCAATTAATTTAAATGTGATTGGAACAATTTAAAAAATAGAGTATTGAAATATATGATTTATTAAATACAAATCATCGTACATTAAAATTAAATAGTTTAGAGAGTCAAACTCACTCTCTACTTTAAAATAGAGTATCTTGGAACTCTTTTTTTTTTTATGTTAACTCTATAAGATAAAGAGTGTTTTTAAATTTAAAATCTCTTGAAGATGTACTTAGCAGTTAAGAACTACATGTTGATATATTGTACTTGATCATCACTTGACGATGAATAAGATCTAAAATATTTTTGTTTCTTACTACGGTGTAGTCTAATCATGCCAAAAAAAAATAAAAAAATAAATAAAATCAATCCAAGATCTATCAAACTGATGGCAAAAGAACCAAACAATAAAAGATTAGACACTGGCGATGTTTCTACAATTAGGTATCGAACTATAAAATCCATCGAACATCTCGTGAGCCCAAACTATTATGCATGCTACAAAGGCCATCTTTTTCAATTCTTCGAGTTCTGAATCAACCCAAGAAACTAGCCCAATTTATAAAAATGACTGGTAACAATAAGCCCCGTCTGGTGATTTATTTTTTTTTTTAAAAAAAAACATTATTCTGAATAGTAATTCTTGAAGAATGTTTAGTTAAAAACTAATAAAAAATTTTAAATTCACGTGTAAAATATTTTATTATTTGAATGTCATTAAAAATGAATACGTGGATAAAAGAATTTTGAAAAAAAGGAGGACAAATAGAGGCTAAATATGTCAACAGAAATTATTTTATTTATGAATTCACTTATAAGGAATTTTTTTAAGCATGCCTCATCTCTGACTATTTGGTCTGTAAAACTGGAATGGGAATTTCCTGTGTTAAAAATTTAACTGACCATGAAAATTACATTTATCTTTCTCTTTCCAATCCAGTGCATGAGAGAGAAAGAGAGAATTCTGAAAAAAATTTGATTTTTTTTCCCGGCAGTATGCAATTGACATCCATCAACACTATTGCAATTACATTCATGTTTGTATTTGCACTTTTAATCCTGTTCTTCTCTGGGTTTCTTGAATTCCCATCTGCCAATTCTTGACTCTTTCAAAATCCACCCCACCAGAACCCTTCAAAGATCTGTTTAGTGCATTCAAGAAGTGGAATTCTCAGGTGGGCTGTGCTCAATTCAGAGAAAAACACGAAGACTTATTGAAAAATGGGTCAAAGATCGCGGCTTTACAAGATGCTGATGGTGAAATTGAATGCAACGAATTGAAGATGACCCATGTGAATGTTTTGGTTAAAGGGTGGACTTGGATTCCTGATAATATGGATAATTTGTATAGTTGTAGGTGTGGGTTGAGCTGTATGTGGACTAAATCTTCAGTTCTTTCTGATAATATGCCTTGTTGTTCGAAACCACAACTCCTCCAGTTCAGGTACTTTCTTAATTTTATCTCGATATTGTTAATTATGATATTTGAATTTTGCAGTATGTTACCTTGCATGTAGTTTGAGAATAGTCCCTAAATAAGGAGGTATCCTATGATTATGTAGATTTATTATTTGATATAGGGATTGAAGAAACATTATTTAGTTTGAAATTAGAGATTAATATATATTTAACAGCAAGAACCAAAATGACATTGTCCTTGCCAGATTACTCTTAGATATATTTTTCGAGAATTGCTACTCCAGCCTACTTACTTAGCAAAGATCACCAATGGCTTAATACTTATTCTGTTTGCAATAAATTTTTACTTTAGTTCTTAGCGTGTAAATGAGAAAGAACCAAGAGTGAAGAAAAAAAACTCACTTTATCTGTGGGTTAGGATGTTTTTGTCTCACTTGTGGATCGTTCTATACTTTCTTGCTCTTGGAAAACCTGAATTCTTGAAATATTGTGGCCATAAATATTTTAAATCAGGAGGCGTAAATCAAATGTGGAGCTCGGTACACTGTTTTGTTTACGTAATCAGATACGATTTTCGATTGTTTCTTTGTAATCAACTTCAATTCGTTGGAGAAAAGGCTGGTAATGTAGGCATGAAAAAGTAGAAATGCATACGCAATTCAGTGCTGTTTTTCTTTTGACTATTATTGGAGATTATGTGTACATCTTGATACTTATTCATGTCAGTTGCTCATATACTTCCTGTAGAATTGGGAAAATAGCACAGTCGATAAAACTGCCAGATATGGCCACACAATTGTTCCTTGAAGGCCTTTCTCAACGTGAATTCTTCACTCAACAATAAAAAAGTTGTGTAATCAGGCCATATTTGTCATTTACCTTTTTATTTTTAATGATAAGAAATCTGATATACCGCTGTTTAAATAAAATTCATTCTGATTCAGTTTGATGTTATTAATTCATGCTTCTTGTCTGTGAGCAGGCATTATGTGTATTTTAATGCCAGAAGTAAGATTTTTTTCTTTCTTAATCCACTTTGTATACATAATAAAATGTTGAGCGGTAAGGCATATGCAGAATAGTACAATACAAGTGTTTTCATCAACTGCAAGTTCTAGTTTGTTGAACATTTTTGTGTTACAAACAAAACCTATCCGGCTACATGGTGTAATAAACCTGTTTCACGTCACCTTGCCACACCAGTACGTGCAGTCAATTTTCAATATAACATCGTTCAGTCGGTAACATTGTTTGGCAGAGGCGTGCTGCTGAGGCACTCTTTCATAAGGACATTTTTATGGATCTTGAACCTGGCAGGATGAGGTCAGGTCATGAGGACATTTTTATTAGTTATCATGCCAAAGATGATGTGCAGTGTACATATGCTGAGGCACTCTTTCATAACAACCGAAATTATCATTTATCTTCTGTCAAGAACAATGTAAGTGCTCCCTATTGCTCATTATGATTATATTTCTTTTACGTTATTTAGTTAGTCAATACACTGAAACTGTATGAAATTGGGGGAAATTGCGCTACTGGCCCTTAACCTATTGCAGGAGTAGCAAGTTGGTCTTGAACATTGATTATATATGCACAAACTGTCCAAGTCTTAGTATGAAAAGTTCATGCTCAATGCTTTTCCCCAGCTTTCCCTCTAGTAAAAGATTAGCTCCTTCCCCCTGTGTCCAAGGATTCCTGGGGCATAAGTTGAGCATAGAGTTGATTGCTTTTTCTTTCGATGTTGCGTTGGTACTTTTTTTTTTTTTTTTGGAATATCTCGAAAGACCATTGAATTGGGCTCTGTTTCCATGAGATATGACTATTTAATTGAGTTTTTCGGACTTACCTGTTGGAGGGAATTGATTGTGTAACTGTAGTAAAAGGTTGAGAACCAACTTGTTTCTTTTTAAAGGTTGGGAACCAACTTGCTACTTGGGCAATTGTGTGATTTCCATTAAGCTATTGTACGTAAATAATGTAACTAATTAAAATTCTGATATTTTAGGATACTCTTGTTTATTTGTCCTCATCACTCACGCTGTCTTCCTCAAAGAAACCAGCTTGCGAAAAGCCTTCTCAGTTTGCTGCCCTACCACTCGTTTGGAAAGTGCTTGAACAATGTTGGAGGCCTCGACCAGGCACTCTCCCTCTATCCCAAGTGCATGAAGGATGCTAACGAATCTCCTAAATGGTGGGATCATTTACATTGTGCCATGTCCCATTATAAGTTTGTCCTTGCAATTGAAAACACAATGACTGATAGTTATGTGACAGAGAAACTATTTTATGCACTGGATTCAGGAGCGGTTCCCATATATTTTGGCGCCCTGAATGTTTGGGACTTCGTACCTCCTCATTCCATTATAGACGGGAAGCAATTTGGTTCTATGGAGGAATTGGCTATTTATGTCAAGGCTTTAGCTAATGATCCAGTAGCTTATACAGAATATCACGCATGGAGATGTGGTGTGTTGGGTAATTATAGAAGGACCCAAGCAGCTAGCTTAGACACTTTACCCTGCAGACTATGCGAGGCTGTGAGTAGAAAAAATGGGAGAAATTCAAAAGCCCTGTGAAGCGGCTTAGCAACAAGGATTGTGCAAATTAGTTCACACTCACACCTATTGTCAGAGTAAAAAGACACTGACAAAATCAATCATATAGATAAAGTTTTTTGCGTATTCGCTTAGTTGCTGGTTTAAATGAACATTGGAAATATTAGGAGTTCATTCATTCCTCGAACTTACGGTCAAGGATTTTAATTTTTAAATTTTTTTTTTGGCAGTCTATTAAAAAATACGCTTCTTGTATATAATACTAAAGAAGAGTATACAGCATTTTAGTCAAGATTCGGTTTTTTCTGTAATGAAGACATTTAGGGAGAAAGGTTTCGGTTTTGCTCTTCACCCCTAATGAGAGCGTGCAGCGAAGAACTTTCTTTTTGGGTCTTCCTGGATGCCTACGAATTTTAGGTGGACGAATTGTGATATCAACTTTTGCACCTCCACCATCAGTTCCTTCACCAGGCTCCTTCCAAAGGCTTTTATCGGGGATGGGATATATCATCTGTGAATAGGTCTCACAGTAACTGTGCACAGTGAAACAGTGCTCCGCAAATAAATGGGCCACAAGAGTCAAGAGGTGAGTGCAGCAGCA
The DNA here is from genome assembly GCA_903798255.1 of Fraxinus quadrangulata. Classification (NCBI taxonomy): domain Eukaryota; kingdom Viridiplantae; phylum Streptophyta; class Magnoliopsida; order Lamiales; family Oleaceae; genus Fraxinus; species Fraxinus quadrangulata. The sequence continues at coordinate 63,783 of CAIGRB010114842.1, forward strand.
GCATGTGCACATGGGAGACCACAGAGTTGCCAACGGTGACATGAGCAGATTCGACTCCTTATATCCACAATGTTAGTCCGCTCAGTCGAGACAATCTCAAATTCAACTTCATTTGCACGAAGTACTTTGTAACAGTGAGCATCAGCGATTGCCTCTGAAATCCGCTTCTCTGCAGATGGAACAAGTATTGAAGTCATTCTCATGCTCATATTTCTGCGATCATTGAACCATGACGTTAATTGATGGTGGATATGCTCTCATTTGTACAATAGGAAGCTCGTGGCATTCCAATACCCAATTATACAAAAATTCTGTGTCCCCAATGTGAAATGACCATAACGAACCCCCTCAAAGTATGCCACAGCCCACAGCTGGGGGTTGAAATGGTCAAACCACGGAACAACAACTTGTGAAATCTGAACCATCTCAGAGATCTTACTTTCAAATTCAGCTGATGTAAGTGCATAAACAGCATTCCAAAATATATCTACCAGCTTTGAGTTCAGCTTTGAGTTCTTAAATCTATCACGAAAATTCTCACTGATGTATCGTAGACAGAAAGCATGAAATGCATTAGGGAAATGTGTCTCGACTGCTTCCACCATACCGATCGTTCTCTCAGAAATAATAGTGAATCTAGGCATACTGTCAGTGTTTACTCCAAGAAGCTTCCGCAGCTCTGACATGAACCACATCCAATTCTCATCGCTCTCCACATCAACAGCAGCTATGGCCAATGGAAACAGCGCATCATCAGCATCAACAGCAGCAACACAAAGCAACGTTCCCAGTTACTTTCCTTTGAGATGAACCCTCTCCAGTTCCAAAAGTGGCCGACAAGCATTTATGAACCCATAAATTGCAGCACGATATGAAATAAATAGTCGCTGAAAGCAATTATCTTGTCCAGTGGCAACAACTGAGGCAACGCTACCAGGATTAGTCTTCCTTATCTGTTCACAATACGCAGGAAGAAGGTTATATCCTTCCTCATAAGTCCCATGCAGTGCAGCCATACTACGCTCCTTTCCCCTCCATGCCTGCATATAAGACAAGGCAACCCCATGTTGATCCCGAATGTCTTGCAAAATCTCCTTTGGCTTATACTGCAGATTATCCCTAATGCGTGCTTCCACGGACAGCGCAACCCAACCCACAGATGCCTGTTGATGGTGGAGGTTCTGAACACCTTCACATGTGTGCTCCCCATGAAACGTCCTAATGGTAAATGTGAAACTCCTGGGCATTTAGCCACATGGACACGCCATGGACAACCGTCTTTGGAGCACTTGGCTATGAACCTACTCCTATCGGATTTTACTATCCTAATCTCAAAATGCATAGCTATAGCTATATCTTTTAATATCCTCCTACAAGTGTCAACGTCTGGGAACTCCTGCCCAATCGACAATGTATGGTTTGCCAACGCAATACCTGCATTCTCATTGGACACTGCTGATACATCTTCTCCAATCAAAAAGGTACGGCTTGCCAAAGTAGCACTAGCATTTGCATTCAAAACCGAGATCAATGTATGACCATCCATTATTTTTCATATACTCGTATAGTAGACACAACTTCAACCTAATCGAACGCAAAACCCATCATTGTTTAATCTTCAAAAAATGGAATTTTCCACTGACAAATTCCAAATTGCATCAAAAAATGAAACTTTCCAATGTGCACCCACCTAGCCAAAGTCCCCACCCCCACGACCAAATTACCTCAAATCGCAAAAGTACCCAGAAAGAATTATATCCAACCAAATCCAGAATTTCCACGAGGGTATCTGCAAATCAAAAAAACCAAATTAATGAAATGCGAAAACACTTATAACTACAATACTTGAAATTCACGTCACTATTTACGCCCATCTGAATGCATATAGAATTATATACAAAAACCCACAAGCAGGATAAATAAATTTAGCTCAGTGACTGAATTTCAGCACGGCGGCGTCTATTCACGTTGGGCATCAAAATGGGATCAAACATTCGCGAACCTTATGGGAAACTGATATGCTCTGAAATTGCAGAGGGTCTTCAAATACAAATTGTAATTATACAGATTGATATATATATAGTATTTGGATGGACAGAAGATGGAGTTGAAGACGTAATTTTTGGAACTTTTGAGGGTCATTGAGTAGAAATTTTTTTCAGGTTTCGATTTTTGGCCCTAATTGAATCGGATTTCCAGTGTGTAGTAAATTGCAAAGATGTAAAATGACTATTATGGCCTTCGTATTCCTAGTACTGGCGAGTGGGTGAGTGTGTAAATGTAAGAGGAGAAAAGGATAAAA
>CAIGRB010114842.1:66622-86021 GCA_903798255.1 Fraxinus quadrangulata
AAATATTAATAATTATATTACAAAATTAAATATACATATTCATCCCGCCGAACTTATACCCAACCACCCACACCAATACCCTAATCATTTTCATTTTTTCTATTTTCTTTCTTCTCTCTTTATCCCATCTTCTCTCATTAAACAATGTCGTCAAGTAATGTTGTCGAAAGACGAGAAGACGATGCGCAATGACATCGACATCGCGCGACGACGACGTTGCAGTGTCACAGTCGATTGGATATGATTTTAAATGTACGTGATGCTACTGCTGTGAATACAATCAATGAGATCTAGTTCTGGATAGTGCCGTAGTGTTACAATCAATTGGATTTGATTTTGAATGTGCATGATGATGCCACTGTGGCTATAATCGACAGGATCTATTATGGATAGTGCGACGTGCTCTCGATTAATGGGATCTTTTGAGGTGGAAGTGATGTGTGGTTGTGGTGGTGATAGGTGTTGTTTTGTTTGAGATGGTGAAGATAGTGGCGTTGCTATCAATTGTCATGAGGTGGTGGCAGTGCTGGTGCTAGAGGCTGTGGTGGTGAGTGATCACAAAGTATGTGATTGATTGTGACTAATAATTTGGTTAATGTGTGTTCAATAAATAATATATAACCAATTAAATAGATAATTTGTGGCAAATAAATAATGTATGACCTAAAACTTTGTTAAGTTGTGATCATTAATTTGATAATTTGTGATTGAAAAATAATTTATGATCAATTAATTTAATATTTTGTGACCAATAAATAATATGTGATCGATAATTTGTGAACAATAAATAATATGTAACCTAAAAATTTGAGTCGTAACTTGTAAAATTTTTTATTCATGATTGATAAATAATTTGTGATCAATTAATTCAATAATTCATAATCAAATAACATAGAATTGCAAATGATGTTACCAAAAATCGTACATGTTGACTTTCGAACTTGACGACTGAGAAAGAGTATGAACGAGATCTTTCGGTTCCTGAAACAAAGGAGTCGAGGAGTGTCCTCGTCGCCCCTCCGATACTTAAGTCAGAGAGGGAATTTAAGAAAATATATATGCTGAGAATTATGTTAAAACGTACCTTAATAATGAATTGGAATGATATATTTATAGAGGTAAGAAGTATATTCCTAGTAGGATTACAATGTTGAAATCCCTAAAAATTCTAACATGACTGGAAGTTGTAATTTGATCGGTTTTGTTTCACCATATGTTTGAATAGGGTTGGGACACCGATGGTAGAATCCTCTTAGAATGAGGTATCATATTAGTAGTAGGACTTTGTTACTAAAAAGTAGGATCAGTCCCGTCATGAAACCAAGTTGGGGCAAATCAGGGGTTTGCCCAATGCGAGGTCTCGATTGTAAATTCGAGGAAGGCATGCTGTACCATAAATGTCCGAGCCTGAGGAGGGATGATCCCGAGGAGATCGTGAGGATCATCATCGAATGGGCCCTACATTCCTCGAGAATGAAGTTCGAGATAGGGGCTGATATTGGGATCATCACTGGCCTTAATATATTTAATTAATAAAATATATATTAATTAATAAAATATGTTTTTAATTAATTNTTAATATCTAATTTTTGAAATTTTAAATATTGTTTCTTAATTTTAAAATGGGTCATACTTAATCTTTTAAATGAAATTTTCTATTTAAAAAATAATTTGAAGCATGTGAAATAGTCTGGGCTTGGACATGGATCGAGCCAGGTGGTGGTGATACAGGGCAACCCAAGCCCAATTACCTTTTTGCATGTAAAAAACATTATGTGAAAATTTTCTCCATATATATTAGTTCGATCTAAGAAAAAATTTAGTCCACCCCTGATTCGAACGTCTTATGTATTGAGAAGGATAATAAATTGCTACTTCTCATTCCACTTTAATTGAGTGCTCAAATTTTACATTTCTTGATTTTCGAGCTCTAAGTCAATATTGAGATCAAGTTTCACTCAGTTCTTTTGACTTGAAACTTGTGTATGACAAGAGAAATATTCTAGAAGTGCTATATCTTACACGATAAATTTGACCATCGCATTGTGATAATTCCGTCGCATATGTATATTTTTCAAACAAGAAACAAAGTCCCACGTAGGTTTTAAAATTTTAATCAACTGATTAATCAGTTGACTCTTTGGACCTCTTTGATGAAAACACAAGCAAAGATGGGGGACTCACTAACGGTCATTTCATGCCAACTACTTGACTTAATTTGTCATATATAAGACATCTACGACAATAATTTTCTAATTTAAGGATGGATACGAAGTAGAATAAACATTAAATACAGTCATACTGTGTGATAAATAGTTGAGCTGAGCTAGAGTTCGTCCATTATATTAACTCGTGAAATCCACTAAGATCATAACTAAAAGTATTTATATAACGTGATATGGGAGTAGTTTCAATTAACGAGCTCGATATGATACTAACTAGATTGTATTTAGAAGTTAGCCAGGATAATTTAAAGGCATAGTTGTTAGCTGTTATTATGGAGAATAATATGAATATTGACGTGTTAACACATGTTACTCTTCAGATAACTTCAAAGTTCTAGTCATTCAATGTTGTCAATTGTTATTACAAAGAATACATAAATATTGACAATTTAATATATGGTACCGTTCAACTTCATCAATTGAATAACTTCAAAGTATTAGTCACCGTAGTTAAAGGTGGGTTACTTTTACTGACAAATAATCAATTTCTAATTACCAACGGATGTAATCCACCGGTAATTATCCATCGGTGAAAAACTATTTTTTAGTAGTGGAACTACGAGTCATTTATCAGTGCTGAGCCAAATAAGTGATCTCAAGACTTGTAAGCCATCCAATATTGGTGTTTATGTCAATTACACAAACATTTAGACGAATCCGAGCATTTACCCTCTATATTTATTCTTAACATGCTCTTGCTCACTTAAGAGTTGAAACTCATACCATGGCTGATCTCTCAACTTGACCACCTTGCAAGACTAACCGAGCTACTTATTTTGCAGAAGTCCCATCTCTCTAAATTGATACAAATACATCAAGTGATTTCATCAATAAATGCACTAAAAAGTAAAATATGAATTGCAAAACAAGTAAAATACAGAAGAAAAGAAACCCTCGTGAAAGATCCATGTGATATTGAGTCAATTTGTATATCTTATATTTGGCCATCATATTATCAAATGATCTTTGACTACTGCTGTAGAAAATGACCAGCACAAAGCATTACTGGAGACAAAGTTAACACTTAATTTTTAGAAAGTTTTTAAATTGAAATATTGATATAAAGAATCTTTTAGAGCATAATTTTAAAAGTTGATTATTTAAAATAGAAAGTATCTTATGTTTATAGAATCTCTGGAAGATACTCTAAGCATATTAGGCAGATATAAAAACAAGTGATGTTGTAGGTGAAATTTTATGGTTTTTTTTTTTTTTTTTGGTAAAATTACTACAAACTTCAAATATAAGCATGTGTCGAAATATTGAAATATACTCGTGTATATATTATTAGCATGTATCTCACCTTTAATATTTGTGTCAACAAATTATTCACTTATTTGAGATTTGGAGTTCTCTAAAAAATTGAACCTTCAAGAGGGTTAGTTCAATTTCCTTATAAGTTCGAGATGATATGCATGTCTAGCTCAAGTAGGACTTTTGTTTGCAACTTCTCAAGAAATTCTCCTCAAACGAAGTATCCTCAAGGCTCAAACAATGAGCATTTTTTTGATACCATGTTGAGGTTTGTAGTTCTAATTAAATGGTTAGCATATAGAGAGGAACAACTCGCTTTTTAAACTCATGATCATCCTTATTACCAGTGGATATGGGACTTTATACCCACTTTCGTGAGTAATTTTGATAAATGTATTTTACTTGTTTATCTAGACTTTTGAACTGGCTTGAAAATGGTTTAATTTAGCAAATTTTTACTTAATTTAGTGTAAATATCGTTTTTATAGTTTGTAAACTCTCTTTCACTTTGGAATGCTTTTGATGTATAAAAGTTTTCGTGCTTATTTGTAGCTCAAAAATTGATTCTAATTACAAACATAAATAGATTCGTGTTAGCCGTCTAATGGAAGAAGACAAAAACAAATTTTGATGTTGAAATTGTTTTTAATTAGTTGGCATGCTTTCACGTTACGTATAATGTAATAATAATTGTAACTTTTCACATAAATAGTACCACCATAGATATATTCTAAAGATGTCCTTAGCCATAATTCTTAATAGTTGTACATTATTCTAAGGACCCTTGTATTGTGCTACAAGAATATAAATCCTACACTATTTAGATATTGTAGTTCATCTTCAGGAAGTTGGATGCGACGACTTTGTTTCTCGTAATGGAAATAAAATGACCCACAATCTAGTTACGTTTGCTACTTGTGTCTTGACTACTTAGAGTTGGGTTGATTGTATTCTTATTTTTATAGTGCTTTTTATTCGTTTGCATCTGTCACTTCCGTCAATATTTTATGCTTCTATTTAATTGTATAAGCAGGTTCGTATTCATAATCCAGGTTAGGTGAGCCAATAAATGGAGAAAAGAACTTTAACCAAATTGAGAATACGAGTTAGTACCATTAGAATTTTCATGTGATTATATTAATGTACACTTGTTTCTTAATCAATACATTTTATACAATGAAAAATAGGAATGTCTTGCAACGTCTTCTATCAACTCCAACTCCCTCAATTAATAATGTTACCTAACTTGGATTGGATCTAAAAAATAATCAGTTGTAGTGTCTTGAAAGTGTATTCAAGCAAGGTTTGTATAATACACATCTAAAATATTGAGGCATCTTTTCTATACAATATTTAATCCACCACAAGCGTCGAAAATTTAATCACACATTTACATTATTATTTGAGTCTTAAGAATAGTCGAAGATTGGAATAACTTCGACATTTTAAGCAATTCATTTACAAACAACTTCACTCCAAGAAGAATTTATACAAATGCGATTATATTTCCACCACATTTTCTTATGAATTAACCATATTTAAATTTCATTTCTCTAATCTTTATTCATTAGTAAATTTAGCCCCCCTATTTGATAGGAATTAAAATTAAAATTCTAATCTTTGTCAAGATCAACATTTAATTTTAACCACATATTTCATAGGATCTATAACTTTTCAACGACACATTTAATCAATTTCTATTAAAATTTGTTAAAATTTTGATTTTAATACCCAACAAGCAAGGCTTAAGTTCTTAACCTTTTTTTTTCTATCACATTGTTATTCTTGATCTTCTATTAATTAGCGCATATCGTCTTAATTGATGATTTCCTTCCAAAAAAATCAGTTGGCATGCTTTAAAGTGAGGGAAACAATCAGATATTTATTATTTTTTTCTTACTTAATAGCGTGAGAGACAAATAAGTCCTTTTTTTAATATAATTTTTGTACGAAAATCATTATGAGTGACAAGATATGTTAATTAATGAAAGACTGATGATAAGAATGCGATAAAAAGATTAAACATGTGTAAAAATAAATAAAAATTATGATCATGTTCATCCAATTTGTCTGGCATCTCATCTTTACTAGTATTTTACATACTTATAATACATTACGGACAATATTTTAACTTATTTTTGAATGATCTTAAAGTTAGTCTCGAATCTATAGAAACGTTACTTGTTTAAGAATTTGCTTGCATTCAACTCATTTTAGTACTTTCGAGTTCAACTTGAATAAAATATTATGTTATTTTAGTATACCATCCATTTGACGCCAGGAGTAAATCGATTCATTCTTAAAACCTTATTGGATGTAATTCCATAGACAAAGATCCTCATAGCCAGTTCTCAATAAATTATTCTAAATTCAGACAACAATTATATAATATAATCAATTAAAATGTAATATCATTGAACCCAATGCGTCGTAGTCAGTCCTTGCATCATCCAAGATTTTATGCTAACACTCAAGATTTTCCTTGTTTCTTTGACATATATGAATCATCATACATAAGGTAAGAAATTATTAAGGAATTAAAAACTTCAATTTTTAATTGCTTGATTGTTAAGTTATGTTAATCATTTTCTCTCTCCTCTTTTTTTTTTTTTTTTTAGTAATTTGGTGCTTCATTTATTTCTTTTATGAAAGGCTTATTGACGTTGTCGTGATTTAATTTAACATGCAATTCAAGTCGTTTTAGCACAAGGGTAGAAGTAGATCATCCTCTTGCACATTTTTATTTTATTTAGTTGTGTAAAATTGGTATATATTAAATTATATCTTGATAATTATTTTTTTGAGAAATTTTATTCGTAGTTTGGTCAATTGTCGATACTCGCCTACCAAATAAGTTGCGAGTTCGTTAAGAATGAGTTCGTTAAGAATTTTCACTAGCCATCTCATAGTCAAACACGTTATTACTTGTTTATCGCAAAAAATTGGTGTAACATCAACAACGACTGGTGCATTTTTAAATGTAATTACTCATATAAATCTGTCTAGATTAATAATCCCGTTGAATTAAAAAAATATATATTAAGAATATTAAACCATATAAAATTGACAATAAACAAAAAAATGAAAGGAAAATTAGTTTAATACAACATTAATAATTGTATAATCCCATATGAAAGAATGATGAAGATAGGTATTGGGTCAATTCAATTCACACAAAGCATATAGAACCAGAGAATAGGTTAGGAGACCGACCTAAGACTGATTTTGACGTATTAATTTAAAAGCTTGTCCAAATTTTACTAAATTAATTTCTTCAAGAAACTAGAGTTTGGCTCAAACATGTAAGAACTTTCATCTTCTTGCGATGGGAAATCTATGCTAATATCCATGTCAATTTATACTCTATAAATTAATATATTCCTTTTTTATTTTACGCGTCCATTTGAGTTTAATACGGGATATTGTATACATCGGTTAGAAACAAATATTCAAATATATAATATATGTGAGTATCGTAAACAATACATAAAAAGAACGAGTTCCTTTATTCTAGAAAAAATATCGATTTCCCATAATTTTACTTATATAACTTAAATAAGTATAATTTCAATTTATAATTCCCTAATTAAGCTAATTTTAGTTCTGTTATGCATGTGAACAAACAATTGATGCGCTTCAGATGGCTTAGAATCTAATTGCAAAATTTTGAATTGAAGACCTCCATTATTATGAACCCCAAAGTCTAACCTAAGCACTTTTTGAGGAATCTTAAATAGAAACAACACTAATAGAATGATGTGGTCATTGCTAACCACTCCCATTTTTCCCTTTTATTTTGAAATATAATTGTCACTAAGGAATACTTTAATTCACGTGGGCCACAAATATTAAATCTCGAGTTTTATAGTTCCCGCAAAACTTTTTTAAAATCTTCGTAAAGCTCAAGTTCTTATATTAAATGATCAAATGGAATGATGGATTATTGGCCTGTAATTTATATTTTTTATAACGTTGAAATTCTTGCAATATGACGAGCTATAAATCTTCCTAAAAAGTCCCCTAAGATGGACTCTTGACTTTAAAAATAAGCGATATAACAAGACAAATGATGAGTGGCTAATACTATTTTTCGGACACTCCTACCATTCTTGATAAATGACAAGACATGTCTATGAAATTCGATGAGGATGGATACAATGTTCACAATTAATGTTAAATCGTATACATACATCTATTTGGTTGTGCAGTCCCTCCCACGTATACGCATAGTCCAGCCATTTCATTCTAATCAAAAGAAAAATCATTATCAAGTAAAAACTTTTTGGCAGTTCTGGATTTTTTCACGGACTGTTTTCCTTGGACCACTTTTGTCATTTTTTCTCCTCCATAAACAGAGTTAATCTCTGATAAATATATATAATTCATGTTCTTATCTTCTCTCATTCTGGCCTTGCTTTGTCTTTTCTCTTTTTCTTCCACTTAAAACTTCCCTCATTAAAAATTCCATTATAGACAAATAATTATCTCCTCAAATCCCAAGAATTCCACTCAGATTTCTTGGGATCATTTTTCATTGATTCTGCTTTGAATGGAAAGTTCTTTTTCATAATTAGCTTAACAATTTTACAATCATCAGAATTACAGGTAACATTTCTTTCAGTTTTATTTGTTTTTACTTGTATGGTTTTCTGGGTTATATAGAGAATGATAGTGCATAAAAATGAGTAAAATTCACTATTCTCGTGTGTATCTGTTCAAAAGTAGCTTATTTTGTCTTGATTTTCTTCCTAAGACTTATAATATCAAACAAGTTTAATGATTTAAAAGGGTTGTTCTTTTGGTGAAAAGTATCTTGCTTTTTTCAAACTTAAAAGGGAGACTTTTCTCATAATTTTAATCCCCAACTAAATACAATTTGTCATCTTAATATCAGTCTTATAACTCAACACTGTTAGAGATGATGAAGGTGTTTAGAACGTAATGTAATTCTTTGTTACAGTGAGATTATGTTAACCAAGTAGGAAATTTACCGGGACAAGGCTTAATTTTTTGTTGTTGTTGTTGTTGTTGTTGTTGTTGCTGCGAATACGATAAGAAAATGGTATTGCTAAAGCAGTATTTGCTTTTGTCAAACAGAAATGAAGTACCATATTCATAATGATTTATTTTTTAGCAGTAAAATTAATAGTATATTTTAGTTATTTGTTTCCATTTATTAGGTGCTGAGTTTATGTCTGATACTGTTTTTTTCAGCTCCCAAAGGATGGAGATCCATGGCAATAATGGAGGCCTTCACTGGCTTTGTCTCCCCCTTGTCAAATGACTCTTTTGCCACTTCCAATACTTTCAATGGCCTGCCAACCAAAATCTCCTCTTCTTCAATTTTTTATTTTTATATTAATTTTCTTATTCCATGTCCAGCCATTCATGTGCTTGCCAGTAGAAAGTCAGGCCCTACTTGAATTTAAAAAGCAACTTAATGATCCTTTGAATTACTTAGATTCATGGAAAGATTCAGATTCTCCTTGCCAATTTAATGGCATTACATGTGATGAAAAAACTGGATTAGTCACTCATATTTCACTTAATAACAAGTCTCTTTCTGGTGTAATATCCCCATCACTTTCTGTACTTCAAAACCTCACTTCTTTAGTTCTACCTTCAAACCTTATATCGGGAATTCTTCCGAAGGAACTGAGCAAATGCGCCAATCTCAAGGTTTTGAATGTATCTGCTAACAGTATGAATGGCAGCATTCCTGATTTGTCCAATTTGATCAACTTGGAGATTTTTGATCTCTCGGATAACTATTTCTCCGGTGAATTCCCAGCTTGGGTTGGAAATTTGACTCGTTTGGTTTCATTAGGCCTTGGGGACAATGACTACGTCGAGGGAGAAATTCCAGATAGCCTAGGTAATTTGAAAAGCTTGTACTGGCTTTACCTGGCTGGATCAAACTTGCGGGGGGAAATCCCGGAATCTATTTTTGAACTGGAGGCACTGGGGACATTGGATATTTGCATGAATAAGATTACTGGAAACATCCCAAAGTCCATTGGCAAGCTAAAAAATTTGTGGAAAATTGAGCTTTATCAGAACAATTTGACAGGTGAAATTCCACAAGAACTTGGAAATCTCAATCTTTTACAAGAAATTGATATATCTGCAAACCAAATGTACGGTGAAATTCCTCAAGAAATTGGCAATCTGAAGAAATTAACGGTGTTTCACTTATTCAAGAACAACTTCTCTGGAAAAATCCCATCAGCATTTGGTGATATGCAGCAACTCAATGCCTTTTCTGTATACGAAAACAGTTTTTCTGGAGAACTGCCGCCCAATCTTGGCCGCTTTTCCCCATTAAACAGTGTTGACATATCCGAAAATAATTTTTCTGGTGGATTCCCGAAATATTTGTGCCAGAACAAGAATTTACAGAAATTGCTCGCTTTGGAAAACATGTTTTCCGGGAGCTTCCCAGATACTTATGCAGAATGTTTTCCTTTGGAACGGTTGAGAATCCGTCAGAACCAGCTGACTGGAAGTATTCCTGATGGCGTATGGGAGCTTCCTAACGTGAATATGATGGATTTCAGTGATAATGATTTCACTGGCAGTGTATCTCCGCGAATTGGGGCTTCTCTGAATTTGCAGGGGCTAGTGCTGTCAAACAATAGATTTTCAGGAGATCTCCCAAAAGAACTTGGAAAACTCGTGCAATTGGAACGGCTATACTTGGATAATAACAACTTTTCTGGCAGAATTCCATTAGAACTTGGTGCTTTAAAACAGATATCATCTTTGCATTTGGAAGAAAATGCACTAACTGGATCGATACCTGTAGAACTAGCAGAATGTACTCGGCTTGTGGAGTTAAATCTCGCTTCAAATTTTCTAACCGGTAGCATTCCCAATACTTTCTCAACAATGGCCACTCTAAACTCTATGAATCTTTCAAGAAACAGACTCACAGGATCAATTCCAAAAAAATTGGATAAGTTGAAGCTTTCTTCAGTTGATCTGTCAAATAACCAGCTATCGGGAAGTGTTCCTTCTGATTTTCTAACAGTGGCAAGTGACAAGGCATTTGTTGGAAACAAAGGGCTTTGTGTCGATGAAAGCATCAAAAGATCACTGAACTCAGGGTTAGGTCTTTGCAATGGAAAGAAAAGTCACAAAGACTGGGGTAAAAGTAAATTAGTTTTATTCTGTGTTATATTGCTTGCTCTGGTTGTTATTTTAGGTGGTTTACTGCTCGTGAGTTACTTGAACTTCAAACAAAGTCGAATTGATGTAGAAGAGCACCCGGAAGAAGAAAAGGGAAGACGTCTGAAGTGGAAGCTCAAGAGCTTCCACCACGTGGAATTTGATGTGGATGAGATAAGTGGCCTGGATGAGGATAATTTGATTGGCAGTGGAGGCACTGGAAAAGTTTATCGACTAGATTTGAAGAAAGGTTGTGGTACAGTTGCTGTGAAGCAGTTATGGAAGGGAAACAACGTGAAACTCTTCGCAGCTGAAATGGAAATTCTTGGAAAGATTAGGCATCGAAATATTTTAAAGCTATATGCTTGTCTAATGAAAGGAGGTTCAAATTTTTTGGTGTTCGAGTACATGGAAAACGGAAACCTCTTTCAGGCCCTTCATCGAGAAATTAAGATGGGAAGACCGGAACTTAATTGGTACCAGAGGTACAAAATCGCATTAGGTGCTGCTAAAGGAATAGCCTACCTACACCATGATTGCTCCCCACCAATTATTCATAGGGATATCAAATCAACCAATATATTACTAGGTGAGGATTATGAAGCCAAGATTGCTGATTTTGGTGTTGCAAAGATTGCAGAAGTTTCTCCCAGAGGATCTGAATGCAGTTGTTTCGCAGGAACTCATGGATATATTGCTCCTGGTTAGTTTTAAGATACTTGAAACTATTCACTACTTATGATCTTTCACTTAAAATCATTCCGCATTAATTTAAATTTGTTAATCTCTCAAATCCATCATGACTATGGATCTTGATATTTAAAAGCTACTTTTTTGGTTTTAATTATGACATTTCTCTGCAGAGTTGGCATATTCCTTCAAGGTCACTGAAAAGAGTGACATATACAGTTTTGGAGTGGTTCTGTTGGAATTAGTGACAGGTAGAAGGCCAATCGAGGAGGTTTATGGTGAAGGAAAGGATATCGTTTACTGGGTTTCGACTCATTTAAATGACCAAGACAACGTCGTTAAAGTTCTTGATCCTAAGGTGGTTTCTGATTTTGTCAAGGGAGATATGATTAAGTTCTTGAAGATTGCTGCACTATGCACAACCAAACTTCCAAATCTTCGACCGAATATGAAAGAAGTCGTCAAAATGCTTATTGATGCAGAACCTCGCATTATAAGATCTCCAAACGCCTGTTGAAAACTTGAAAAGGTTTCCTTGTAGAAAATGAATGGACCAGAATGGTGCACAAGGATTCATGTAGCCGACCTAAGTTTATTGGGAATAAAGCTTAGTTTGTCGTAGTTTGTTTTCTTTTCATGGTATTTAGCAATGGCTATGTCGTTCTCTTGTAAGATTGGACTTTTTTTTATCAGCTTTAGATTATCTATCTTCTTTGGCAATGGATCTATATAGGTCTATCATTCTGCTGTAATGTTGCTGTACAAACTCTGCAAATGTGAAGAATGGAGCTTTTTGCATATCCTTAAGAGAGTTTTTCATTTGTGTTGTTCTTATATTGTGGATTAATCCCTCGTCTGGATTGAGATTCAAATTATGAGTATATCCGCAAAAAAATTAGTATACCTGCAACTCGAGTTCTGATGGATGATTGTTGAGTAATTGTTACATGTATTAAGCATCCGTAGGTTCATTGATGTTACTGAGAACGTCCAAACCAGCACAACCAACACCGGAATCAATCAAGTATGCTTGTGCGGTAATTACTGCTTTTGTAACCTTTTCTTTCAAGAACTTCGAGGCATTGTCTACAAGCTTTCTTACAAACAATGCGAGTGCAGTACGAAGTTGCTATTTCTTTCGTATTATGTTCTACGCAAACCAAGATTATAAAGCACTACACATTCATAGAACTAATGTAATAACCTAATAGTGTTGGCGACATATTTTAAGCTTTCAGCTCGGTGGCTCAATATAGTATTAAAAGTAGACAAAAAGTCCGGATTCAAGTATTTCCTCCGGATTCGAGTTGCACATGATTAGACATTAACAAATTTGTGTCTAATATAATAACCTCTTAGACGAGATGGTGCGGCAAATACTTGAACCTCATATACGATCAGTGGATTCTATAATTCATACAAAAACTCTAGTAATAACCAGTCCACCCCTACATCTGCCCCTGGCACTTTCCCTCCACGCCAGGGATGAATTTTAGCTCAAACGGGGGACTACGCTAAGCGACGGAATGCCCAAATGCACACAAGGCTACTTGAAACATAAGGGGCAAAGTTATTGCAGCCAAAAATAGCCGAAGAGTGGAGAAGTCTAGAAACGGAGTTGTCTTCAGTTAATCGGAATGTTCAAGACGCACCAGCACTTCAGGCATGATGAAAAGTTCTAGACAACCAACATAAGTTCTACACGATCCAATGTTTCAGGCATGCCCAAATGCACATTAGGCTACTTGAAAAGTTCTACACGATCCAATGTTTCAAATAGAACTTAGGAAATAGGAAAAGATAAGTTTGAAAAATAAGAAAAGAGAGATTCTAGTTTAACTCAATTGAGTTCAGGAGTAAAGTGCTTAACAAGTTTCGATCGCCAATGCCATCAATAATGGTTCAATATAATACCCTAGTGCCTATGGCAGATAATGTGTCCTACATGCTGTTTATAAACATTTTGAGTGACAGAACATTATTGTCGAACAACGTCAATCTCGAGCCTTTGTCTACATTCGATCGACCTACTTGTTTCTCTTGTCTTCTGCTCACATAAAAATCTAGTACAACTCCAACGGTAACATCAGTACTCAGTTTTATATTTCACGTGCATTACTCTGTGATTCTTCCTGTTCCAGTTTTATCTTCTACTTATTTACTTTTCTTCTCCATATCCTCTCAAATGAATCCATTTACCTCATTTTTGAAAGCCAAAATGAATGGATCGAAAAAGGAAACCCACGATCAAAATCTGTGGACTTTTCCTACTTTTGTTTTCAACTTCAATAACAACTCTTTCCCTCCAAATCCCCGGAGAGTTGACCAGACCACCATCCAAAACCCAAGCTGAACATGAACATGGTATTGGTGAAATCTTTAGAGTAATTCTAAGTATAAAATGTCCAGTCTCTTCAAAGAATTCTGAGAATGATCTTATCGAAGAGAACAGTCCATGTAAAATCAGTGCCGGAAGGGTATTGTGGAATTCACCAAGAGTTTGATTTAACAGCAGCAGATGAATTTGCTAGTGAGTCAGCTTCGAAGAAAAGATTGATGAAGAAGAAAGTCTAGATTCTTAAAGCCTGTATACACTTCGTATTTTAGATAAATTGGTTTTTTGCTGTGATTTAATCTCAATAAAACAGAGCAATCACTTATGAAACTACTGCATATATACACAAGTACAGACACTCCTCTCTCTTAATATGATTTATACTTCAACTACATGTGAGTAAAACATAAGCATCCACTGACATGAACAGAAGTGGAAAGTCACCGACCTAAACTAGCCAAACTAATGACGTAATATCTAAAGTTGTAAAATATTACATGGCCATAATTACATTTTTTCAGTTGCCTTCACTGAAGTCTGCATCAATCACTTCTCCATCTACGTCTCCACCAGATGATTTATCACTTGAACCAGATGCCGTAGTGGACGGTTCAGCACTTGTAGCTCCTGGCTGGCTGTATAGTGATTGTCCAATCTGCATAACTTCTTGGTTCACTGCAGCCATGGCATCCTTGATAGTTTGAGTAGACCCACTAGATATAGCGTCCTTGAGCTCTTTCAATTTAGTCTCGACCTTATCTTTTACTGCACTTGGAACCTTGTCTCCCAACTCTTTTAGCTGCTTTTCAGTTTGGTATACAACAGATTCTGCCTGGTTTTTAGTGTCGATGGCTTCTCTCCTTTCCTTGTCCTCCTTTGCATATTTCTCGGCTTCATTAACCATTCTATCCACCTACACATAATTCAGAAAGGATCATATAGTTTGTAAAGCATTCACAAGCAACAAGAGATAAAAAGTTAAATGGCAACTTAAAAATTCCATGGTTCTATATCAACAAAAAGTATAGAAAATTGTAGCCTAAAGATATTAGAATGTGAATCGCTCTTAAATGTCAAGATAAAGTCTACAACAGAGTGGGAAAAATCAAGAACTTTTAACGCAGTTTTAGCCTAATTGAGTTAAGCAGGCATGACAGAGTTTAATAATCACTCTCCACCTACAATGAATTAAATGACGTTATTAACAAAGAACTTGTATCCTTACATGTCTTTAACCGTGAAAATGGTTTTTGACAGAACGGGGTTGGAAAAGAGTGTTTTTTCCATTAATTTATTGAAACATACCTCGTTTTTGGGCAAAGTGCTGGCACCAGTTATAGTGATGTCCTGCTTCTTGCCAGTTCCCTTGTCAACAGCTGTCACAGAAAGGATACCATTGGCGTCGATATCAAACTTGACTTCAATCTGGGGAACTCCACGAGGAGCTGGTGGGATTCCGTCTAGGCGAAAACTTCCAAGAGATTTATTGTCTTTCACAAACTCTCTTTCACCTTGCAGCACATTGATTTCAACACTGGTTTGCCCATCTGCTGCAGTAGAGAACACCTCTGATTTAGAAGTCGGTAAGGTTGTATTCCTGGGAATGATTTTCGTCATTACACCACCCAACGTTTCAAGGCCAAGCGACAATGGAGTCACATCCAGGAGAACAATATCACTAACATCTCCAGCTAAAACACCGGCCTAGAACAATGAACACAGATCAACTAAGTGCTATCATGCTAATTCGGAAGTCTAAACACAAGCATATAAAAGAATGACTGCATATAAAAACACGATCAGACTTACAAATTAGAGAATGGGAAAATAAAAATTATTAAAAAAGCATACCTGAACTGCAGCTCCAAGAGCAACTACTTCATCTGGATTAACCGTAACATTAGGTTCTTTGCCAGTCAACTTCCTGACAAGCTGTTGAACAGCAGGAATTCGCGTCGATCCACCAACAAGTATCACTTCATCTATATCCTTAAACGAAAGCTTTGCATCCCTTAAAGCATTTTCAACAGGAGTTTTGAGCCTATAAATATGAATGCCACACAAGATGAGTTTCCATGTAGACAAGCATATTAAAATAATGAACAAAAACATGACAAACCTGTCCAGTAAATCCGAGCATAGGTCTTCAAACTTGGCCCGTGTTAATGTTGTATCGATATGTTTTGGACCATCTGCAGTGGCAGTGATGAAAGGTAAACTGCACAACACAAATATCACTGGATTGACTTGGGAACAAACTGAATTTACTGAGATTGTCATGTATGAAGAACAACATACCTTATGTTAGTTTGGGTCAAAGAGGATAATTCTATCTTTGCTTTCTCTGCACTTTCTGTAAGGCGTTGAAGTGCCTGCTTATCTGTAAGAAGATCTATACCTTCGCCTTTCTTGAAGTTATCAGCAAGCCAATCAACAATTCTCTATTGCACAACAAGAACGTAATTATCATCATCATCACCATCAAAAGAAATAGTTTACAAGAAATTGCTTCTCATTACAGATTCATACCTTGTCAAAGTCATCGCCTCCTAAATGTGTGTCTCCAGAGGTCGAGAGCACTTCAAAGACTCCATCCCCTACCTCAAGAACTGCCAAGTAAGAGCTGAACAAGTTAGTGAAAAGGCTAAATAAAATCTCGTGTACGTTCATGAAAGTAATTTACCAGATTAATTTCTTTTAACTCGCTATAAACTCAGAATCACAGTTCTACTCAACTGTGCAACTCTTGAAATTAGGGAAACACGAGTATCTGAGGTTCCAGTTAAAAGATTACCAAAGGAAAGAGATTAAAAAATAGGAAAACCAAAAGAAAACTATTTTAATGAAAATAAAACTAAAAGAATCAACTTTTAGACATGGATCCAGAAATATTTTTAAATTTTTTTTTCATCAGTCTGGAACTGTTTAAATACATGTAATAAGCAAGCTTTCAAAGCCTTTCAGCACAACGCGTTAAGGAGATATCTGAAAA
Source organism: Fraxinus quadrangulata (assembly GCA_903798255.1). Classification (NCBI taxonomy): domain Eukaryota; kingdom Viridiplantae; phylum Streptophyta; class Magnoliopsida; order Lamiales; family Oleaceae; genus Fraxinus; species Fraxinus quadrangulata. The sequence continues at coordinate 83,286 of CAIGRB010114842.1, forward strand.
GACAAAAATAAATGCATACCCGAATACCGTAACTTAAGGGACATTGTATTATACTGATGCAAAGAATTAAGAAGGGCAACAACTCAGAGTAAAGTGGCATGTACCTGAAACATCAAATGTACCACCTCCAAGGTCGAAAACTAGAATTGTTTCATTATTTTTCTTCTCGAATCCATAGGCCAATGAAGCAGCTGTCGGTTCATTGATGATACGGAGAACATCCAAACCAGCAATACGACCAGCATCTTTAGTTGCAGTTCTTTGGGAATCATTAAAGTATGCTGGCACAGTAATTACTGCTTTTGTAACCTTGTTATTCAAGAACTTTGAGGCATCGTCCACAAGCTTTCTTAAAACCTGAATCCAAGTTTAGCTTCTGATGATCAGTTTGACTCAAAAGCAATCTACAATTCTTATTATGTTCTACACAAACCAAGGAAACACCAAAAGTGACTTCATCTATGCAACCATGAAAAATTCCATCATTGTGATTCCTTTGTGTTTTATCTATAGTGCTAACCTAACTTGATAGTGTTGATCACATAATTTAAAATAATAAATTTGTCATCTCCTTCACAACTTAAGCTTTTAGGTGGTTAAATATAGTAAAAGCATGTCAAAATCTTAGCTCAAGTACCCCAACGCCTAATTATGAAAATTTTGCCAGCATTTGAGCTTTTCATGAGGAAAAAAAAATGGGTCCAAACATGGCATGTTGAAAACTTTGTCCTTTCTCTGCTTAAGCTTTAAAAAGTATTACAATACAGACTTAACTCTAAAGCCTCGTATAGTGCAAAATCGACACTCGAAAACGCAATTAACGTACAATTATCAACTAAGTAATTCATAGTAATTAATGATCATCTAAAAACACTAAATAATTAAAATTTCATGAGAGAATTTTGAAAAAATTACCTGAGCTGAAATTTCTTCTGCAGCAAATTGCTTACCAATAGCAGGGCACTCAAGTTTCACATTCCCATTCTCATCCTTGACCACTTTGTACGAAACCTGCTTAGACTCCTCATCAACCTCATTCATCTTCCTCCCAATAAATCTCTTCACTGAAAAAAACGTGTTCTCCGGGTTCACCACTGCTTGCCTTTTGGCAATTTGCCCGACTAACCGGTCCCCCGACTTCGTATACGCTACCACAGATGGAGTCGTTCGCTGCCCCTCGGCATTGGTTATGATGGTGGGCTGTCCACCCTCCATTGCCGCCACAGCTGAATTGGTGGTGCCCAAGTCTATTCCCACAACCTTCTCATTTACCACCCTCAAGGGCCTGTAATATTTCTGCTTCTTGTTTTTAGGATTGAAGGAAGTGATTGAAATTGTACCTGAGTTATGACCCAAAAAAGGAGTCTTGAGTCTTGATGATCGAGAAAACGGAAAGTGAACTTGTATTGCACACGCCATATTTCTTGGGCTTATTGAGAACTGAGATTTGTCAACTCAAAAATTTTCTTGATACCAAGGGGTTTTGTGTGTAAATCTTTGTGTGTAAATCTGCAGAGTGGAGTGGAGGAAGGTGGATTTTTATAAGAGAAGACTTGGAGAAAATGAATACTGTTTTGGCGATTCTAGAAGAGTCTGGCAGTTGGATTATGGGTTTTGTACGATACTATATGGATATGTGGAAGTTGGGTCCTTTTCACTGTTTGGTTTTTTTCGGTGGAACATAGTCGAGGATGTTCTCGTAGAGAAACAAAGCTACTCGAGAAAGTCCCCCCCTTTTTTTTTTCTCACAAATTATGACAACATGTCATTTAGCATCCGTGTGAAATCAAATAAATCACAAAATCGATTTTTCGAAGCTTAGAGTTAGGATGTATTTGATAGATATTATTAAAAAAATAATGTATTTTAAATAGTGATATGATGATAAATATGTTATTAAAAAGTAAGAAAAATTATTGATATGTTAAAAAATATATTTTATTGAAAAATGTATTTTTAAAAATAAATTTTGAAAAAATATATTTTTAAAAAATATGTGTCAAACGGAGACTTAGCATGCTAATGTTCATTGAAACTAATTTGAGACAATAATAATCATTCAAATTTATAAATATTACATAATTATCTTTGAAATCCTACATTATTATAGTACTGTTGGCCTCAGCGACAGGTAAGCTTAACTATTTATATTAGAGTTGTTAATTATAAAATTTTAAAAATTCAGCCACTCTCATTTTTCATCCATAAAAATAAAAAATATGATCATTATTCATCACATTAAACCATCAATTTTAAATTTATATCTCTAGTATAGAGCCAAATAACGATCATATTTTTCATTCTTATTCTATAATAATGTGCACTAAATGGAGGCTCAAAGTGTAAATTGTATTGTATTGAATTGACACCGCTCAGCTTTGAAACCAATGCTAGGTCATCCTTAGGCTGGCCTGGCTATACGAGGTCGAGTAGTCGTGTTGTTGCAACGAGATGTTTTTATTTTTTAATTTAAGATAAAAGACATGTAAAATTATTATTTTTACATTTTAAAAATAGCAAAATTTTGAGATAATGCATCCGAACCCTCCACGGACAATTGAAAGTTTGACGTCCAGTCTTTCCAAACAATTGAAAGTTTGATTGAAATACGCAATCAATAATATATCATATAATTTGGTGTGTTCATCGATCTTCTATATCACCACATTTCAAATCGAGGGAGAAATCTCAACCAAAGTGAGAAAAATCGACTAAAAATTCAGAGGGCCAAAGAAA